>OMLB01064377.1:0-13653 GCA_900302555.1 Myripristis jacobus | reverse complement strand
CTATAAAAGCGGCGCTATCTCACCGCTCCTCTGATACAGTGTATTCTGGAGGAGCTGCCCCCCTCCAGTCTTCCTCCTCTCATTTTTTTCCCTGTTGGCTTAAAATAGTGGTGATATTTTAAAATGGGATACATAATATTATCCACTGACTGACAAAGGTAATGGGTAAAAAACTGTCGTTTTCCTTGTCAATTTTAGCATAAACACTCCATTAAAACAACAACAACTCAACTTCTGCCCAAATGAGTAGATTCCTTCAATCAGCTCCACTGCACTGTAACACAGCTGACAACACAATACAAAGATACAGCTGTCACTTTGAACAAGGTTCTCCTGTGTGCTACACATTCAAATGTTGTTGTTACAGTAAAGAATTGCATCCAAACTCAGAATGACTTTGAAGTGAAATTTTACTGTATTGATGGCAAAAACTGAAATGCTGTAATTCACATACAGTATTACACAGAAAAACTCAAAGGAGTTGAAAAAAAAAAAACCCGAATACAATTTATAGGCCCCTTTTTGTAGGTGCATACTGATTGATTGGTGAATGGTGATTTATGGAAAGGGTAGTGACGCAGGTGCACTAGTGATTTCATAGTGATGCAGGTGCAAAAGAGCATGAAAAATGTGTGAATCCAATGAAAAGGTATGAACACATTTGCAAAAGAAAACTTCTGCTGTGGTTTGGAGGTGAACATGATGACAAAGTGGATCCCAGTTTCATTTTGCTGGAAAAAGTGATCACCACACTGACTGGTTTAACTGGCGTAACACCCAAACCACGCCTATGCATAATATAGCGGGTAGCGCAAGTGTTTTAGGGATAATGGCAGGTGTGCAAGATAGCAACTTTTGTGGGGGAACGCCTCTTACGCAATGCTAAATCTCCAAATAACGGGTTTAGGACTCTGACACAAGTTAGGGCCCACGGTCTCTCTTTAGATTACATAAAATGTATTACTTACACTTTACTCTTCAAAACTCTTTACACACAGCAATAACTATGCAACAAGCTGATCAGCGTGTCCTAATATGAACTCACTTACTGTGCATTTTATTTGACTCAGTCTGCCTGCACAGCCTTTGCTTGCTGACCAATGCATGCAGACAGCAGATCTGTGTCTCATCTTACCTCCTTGTTTTTAATATGATAAAATGAATTTAATACACCATCTGGACAGCCACTATGGCAAAGCTCACAGCACTACAGAACTTTATTTTCTATCCTCATTTACTAAACCAACAAAAAAGGTCACGTTTGAAATACTTTTTTAACCTTTACTTATCCAGTCAAGACAACCACAACAACCACAACCACAAACTTCTACTGTTGTCCATCTGACAGTTACAGGCTTTACTCCGGGGCACCTTGACAGCAGCAAGTGTGTCTTTGTCACTTTCCCCCGCCCACACGTTTCCAGCTGGCCTGCAGATCTGAACCAGTGCTAATCTGGTAACAAAGAAAGCTGTTCATTTAATCTGTAGGCTTCTGCCACCCAAACATGGGCCTATAAAGATTCAGATGGTTTTATCCTCTGCTCCTTGATTAAAGCTACATGAAGCCGTTATGTACATGTTTGCAGTAAAATGAGCCGTTGCAATGTTTGAGTCATCACTGTAGGTCTTCTCTCCACTATAAAATTTATACCCATCCTGTTGTTAGTGCCTGGTTTTAGCTTCACCCTGTCGCCATTCAGCTTCATTCAAAGTGTCTCTGAAATTGCACATTCTGAAAATAAACATATATTTCAGATCAATTATGCAAGTCCCTCATAAATCAGTAATGCAACATCAGAAAACAATTAATTCAAAGCTTACCTTGTAGCTAGACTAACAGTAATCCAAAAATATGTGTCCCTGATTTCTGTGAAACTTTTAATTTCTCCAAGAGTTTGTGCACTCAATACCATGTAGAGGTCAAAATAAACCTAACCACCGACCTAAAACTACACCTCAACCACTAACGTTTTAGATAGCTGAAACATTTTCTGCAATCAAACTTCTTTCAATGAAACTTCTGGAGAGATCTTGCTGTAATCCAAGGAAAAAAGACAAATACAACAACCTACAACCAACAAGTCCTCCAACCCATACCACCAAAATGGTTTTTTGTTCCAAACCTGTAATACGACCTACAGGATCGTTTCTAATATGACCCAAAGGACTGTTTCCTGAGCTAGCGAGCACGCCAACCACTAAAAATACTTGGTTATAATTTGGGAAAGGTTATTGTTAAGGTTAAGAAAAGGTTTGTCATAATGCTTAAACTGAAGAAAACATCAGGGTAAGGTTACAAAATTTTAGCCAACATTCGCTAATATAGCTACCTATGAGCACTACTCAAGTTTTGATTTGGGTCAGCTAGGTTTGACTTGAGTCAGCTGAGTGAAAGTTGTGATTGACCAATCCATCACCCCGCAGCCTCCTTATGCAAATGTTGTCACTCCCTTGAAGGCCGGATTATGGTTCTGCGTTTGCGAAGCATACGGGGGTTGTGTGGAGCTTACGGGGGTTGTGCGACCGCCGCAGAGCCTTGCCACGCACCTCCAAAAAATTGTAACTACGGAGACCCCACGTAGCCCCCAACGCAGGCCCCCCACTGACAACAAGAGCTATGATTGGTCCGCCAAACTACATCATTTCCGGCATTTCGCCCCTCCGGTGTCACGTCCTGTTGTTGTGCCAACAGCGTCATTTTTAAAAGAACTGCTGTTGTGATCACATCTCGACTCGTCGGTTGTTTTTAAATTGTTGTAAATTGTTGTAAATCTGTGGACATGTCTTCTGTTCCGATAACAACTGCTGCTCCTTTTAAAAATGGCGCTGCTGGCACAACAATAGGAAGAGCAGCGACCATTCGTCACAGGGTCTACATAGGTCTGCAAAAAAAAAACGCACCCCTAGCGTTTTGGTGGAGAATTGCTTAGCGTGTTACGCAGAGGTATACAGGGCACACACACCCTGCGTGGCAACTGCGTGCTCGTTGCATCGAGTGTCTGCAGAACCATAATCTGGCCTTAACACTCCACCACAGTGTTGTTATTTACAAGACCGCTAGAGGGCACTTAACTTCAAAACATAACAAACATAACTGTAGGACCGTCAACACAATGGGCTCAGCAATGTATGCAATGCAAGTAACAGTTTTACGGCTGGATTTTTTCCTACATGTTTAGCAACTGTATATAATGTACTGTATATAGTAATGAATGTGTGTGTTTTATGAGAAAAAAACAATGGAAAAACCCTGGACAAATCAAGAATAAAGTAAACAAGTATTGAACTTGGAGATAAGACCAGCTGATCAAAAGCTACAAATACAAAAAAAAAAAAACAACCTGAGATGGCTTGAGGTTGTTCTGTTTACTACTTTTGGTTTTGCACGTCATTCAAGGCCTTGTTTGCATATGTTGAGAGAGAGAGAGAGAGAGAGAGAGGGGAAGATGAAAGTAATAAAGATGGAGGGATGACTGGGGCAGCGCCAAGCCGAGCGGCGAGATAAATAATGAATTGCCAGGCGAGGCAGGGAGAGCGCAGCATCTCAACTCAGCAAACTCATTTGGAATTAATATGTTTACACCGCAGGGAAAAGTGGTCACTTTACATCTCCTCTGCTCGTATGCCAAGCTGCCTCTACCTCCTCTGATGCTCACAGCCCATTCACCACCAACACACTTCCAAAAACACTGTATAACTATTGTGGAAAAGCCGGCCACCTCAGGATTACAGGATCATTCTGTCTCTAAAATATGGCTAATCCAGCCTGTAAGTGTGATATTTGTCAAGCAAGGACATGGTAGCACGGTGGCTCAGTTTCTAGCAGTTTCTGTTGCTTCACAGCCACAACAATTTGTGTTCAATTCTTGGCCCTGGTGCTGGCTGTGTAGTTTGCATGTTCTCCCAATTTTTCCTCCGGGTGCTACACTTTCCGTCCCATAATGCAAAGACATGCAATGTGGATTGGAGACTAACTGCATGTTCACACCAGGCATGTGGAGAGTAATTTATTCACACTGTGGAACTTTCATTGCTCTGGTTTGATTCAACTGATCAGCTGAGAACAATGCTTGGCATTTTGAACTTGGGTGGCACCAAATAACAGACACCATGTTCACCCTAAATTGGGGAAATCTGAAAACACCATTTTGGAATTTCATCCCTTTTTATAGGAAATAAGAGATACAGTTTACTCTAGGACTTCTTTGTCTCTAAATTTCAGTTTTAAAATGTGGTTAAAGTGCAGTCAGTTACAAGGTAAACTTTGAATGAACCTTTTCTATCGCTGCATTGTTGTCTTTTTGCTTGTTTGTTTGGGGCTTGTAACTGTAGCAAGTGATTTTAGTGCTTTTTAAACTTTTTTAGAGCTCTAGAGCTGCTTTTGTAGAGAACCTAGAGAAGCTTTGAATTAAGTTCATTGCTGCTGGCAATCTGGAGACACACAAAGACATTGGTGGATATTTGGATATAAAGTCACTACTAACTAATACAACATGGATGCTGACATCAGATGGCCAGAAGTTACTAGTATGCTTTGAGAAATTAGGGCAGTCAAGATGAGGCAAACGCCTTTGCAGAATTTGGGACATGCAATGAATGTGATATAAACACCAGAAGAGGTGAATTGCAGCAAAGAGCAGGCAAGCCCATCATGCAAGTTTTCAATGAGTGGATAACTCCCTTTGCAGCAAACCTCTCAAATATTTCTCTCTCGTACACACACTCCATATGGCTCTCGCTTTGTCTCACTCTCATACCATCTCTCTTTCAGATCTTTGTCGCTTCTCTGAGATTCTTTCCCGCCCACATTCATGCAGTCTCTCTTTACTTTCTCATCCTCTCTACAACCTGCCTATTTAAGGTCACGTTCTGACTCTGCGCTGAGTTTAAAAGCTCGCAATTGGCTCCCCCAGCCATGACACATACAAACACACACATTCACACATATACATTTTGTGTACGTCTAATTATTGGTAGCAGGCACGAATGCACACATACACAGCCTCCCCCACACATTTCTATTCACATATAATTATGCAGCATGAATGAGAGACAGGTACAATTAAACACACACAACATTGCAACATCCACATCTTGAACTTCATGCTTGGAAGCTTCCCTTACAGATGTACACAAACTCCAGCCTCCTGCGCAGTGGTGAAGTGTGCCACTCACTTTTTCTGGATCCTCACAGCAGTTCATTTGGCAAGCTCATGAACCCCAAATGAGACTCATTATTTGGCTTCCAGGTCTTCTTACTCAGCAGGAAATGATCTCTCTCTGTCTACCTGACGGTCTGTGTGTGTAGGCGAAAACTGGTGATGGAGCCATGTGGATTACAGGGAGCTTTCATTCTCTCTTTTTTTTCTTAACCTTGACTTATCCAAGGAAGGGTTTTGCTGAGCATGCATGTTGTTTTCACCACTGCTTCATAAACACAAACACACTCACATGTATACCTCCCAGTGCAAGCTCAGTTCTCTACTGTTGCTCCATTCAGGCACACATGGTTTAAGTGCCTTGATATTTTTAGAAGTAGGTATTTAGGGTGTGATCACATCTACATTTCTTTTTCTTTGACCCAATCACAGAGGAAAAGTCTGTTTTGTCACATCCACTTTATCTTCACATTACTCCATTATAAACAGCTTGTAAACAAGTCTTATAGACTTGCAAGTGGCTTGTTTATTGGACAGAGTTTTTGTCATACATCATCCTGCCAGGTTAGGGATTTTTGGCAGCAGGGTAAAGTCAAACAGCTTGATTCTAGTGTCTAAATTCAGCTAAGCATGTTTTGTTTGCTGTGATTTCCCTTCTTTTGGTGCTTTGTACTAGAGCGTGGAGACCCGTTGGGACCTGATGGAACCCAGCCCAATGGGCTCGGACAAAAATGTAGAAATTATGTTGGGTCAGGTTCGGTCACGTTGGCGTTATTTTAGTGAAACTCTAGTGTAAAATAAATAAAAATGATGGACCTGCTGTCTTTTCTGGGCAACTTCCTGTATAGTGCTTAAGTTTATGTGACAACACTGAAGGCAACACGTAAGCTATTTCAGGCAGTAAATGGAGCCTAGTTAACGATGGAGGACAAGCAAAATCTTGGGCTCGGGTCAGGTTTGCACACAAAAAAAGAATGCCTGGAGGGTTTGGGTCGGGCTCGGTTACTATGCCCCCGTCTCAGTTCAGGTGTGGACAAAAACATGCGGCCCGATCCACACTCTATTTTGTACCAGTTAAGAACATATGAAGACCATTAGTCCAAACGGCATTATCTTGTAGGCTTTCCAAGCAACTGCTCGCACTCAGACGTCAACATCTATCTTGTTATACTCATAAAGCCTTTGGTTTTATGAGTATCCGGGTTGTTTCCTGTAGCTGTCATTATCCACACTGTCACTCACTTAAAAGACAGGACAGATATCCACATTTCCAGGTGTCTTATAGGAGCAAATGCTCAAGTCTTTTAATAAACTGCTCTAAATGTGCCTGATGTGAACACACTCTTAATTATTAATAATCCCTAAGAAAGAACTAGTGTCAGCATTATTTTAAAAGACCAAAGTAAAACATAAAACCAAAACGCAAAAAAAAAAAAAAAAAAGGAAAAAACATGACAGCTGGAATAATTAGTAGTTATGACACATTCTCACCCATCATCGTTGTTAAAGTCTGGCTTGAAAATGTCAAGAGTGGCCTTGTCCAATTAAAGAGCAGTCTTCTACGTTTTCTGTTAATTCTCATTTCTGGCGTTGGCTGTCTGAATAGGCTGACAAATTACATTTTGTCCTCTCTGATTCATGATTCATTCATTCTTTTTTCTTTGGCCATGCTCTCTCTCTCTCTCTCTCTCTCTCTCTCCCCCCCTCTCTCCTTGTCTTTCGTTATTTCAAATGAAATGAGGAATGTGCATGGAATATTTGAATAAATTAAGTAGCTTATTTAAGAAGCATTTCTTAACCTGATTAGCTAGATCATTAGGGGATTCAAAGGGGTTTGGCACTGCGCGGCTTGATCCGAGCGAGTCTGAAACCGGTCTTTGAAGGTCAGCATGCAGTAAGGGAGGTACTGTGTCATCAGTTCATCTGTTCAATAATTCATTCTTTTTTTATCCCCAATTTCCTTTCCATCTGGCTCCCTTCCCTTCAATCCATAAGTATCTCCCTGCCTGCCTGTTTGTCCATCTATGTGGGTGTATACACAGTTTATTATATCAGGTATATATGTATGCAGGCTTACGTCTGTACAGTATGTATATATGGCCTCAGCTAATTGTAAGTCACTGTTGAATGCCACTTATATTTAGACATCTATTGCAAGTCTGACTAAGGTAAGGTTTAACACTTTGTAGATACTTTAGCCATGAATATGTATGTTTTGTGGCCTGTGTGTGCAGCATGTGCTGTGCAACACAGGAGGCTGTTTTGCATCAGGGAATGTGAATAATGCCATAGGTGAAAGCCCAGCTCTCGTACAAAGGTCATATATCAGGTTCACCCATTGTTCATCAAGGTTACGTGGTATATTCTATGTGATGAGTGTTTTTCCTTTCAGTACAATACAAAAACACAATGCATGTGTGCAGACATGTCTGCCATACGCAGCTTTAATAGAAATCAAACCCCTTAATCCTTTCAGTCGCAGTGGATCAGCGTGATAATGTATGTGAATCCATGGTCACACAGACTTTATTAAATGGAAAGAAGAATGTGCCAAAATAGGTTGTACATGTATCATTAAATACGGGAGGTTCAGAGGGTCCATATTTTAACACTTAATGGCATATTTGTACCATTAATGTACATCTATTAAACACCCCATGAAATGGACTCTTACTTTCTTGAATTGATGTATTTCCTGTTGAACCAGGAAGTTTGGGTGGGACAAGTGGATGAGAGAGGATGTTTAAAGATTGGTTTTACTGGTTTATTTACACCCACTAGGGCTGGATGATGTCACTGTTTAAGATGCTCTGTTTAACAGGAAGCAGAATTCAGGTGAGGTCAGTTTATGGGGACTGTAAACACTTCTGTGATAGTTTTAAAAATACAAATGGTGCTTGATTTTATTCTGCTGTTCTGAAAGCCTTTTCCTGTCCCTCCCACAAACAGATCACTTTTTGCATAGTTCATGAGCAAGCGCTATGATTTGTTTCCCACAGGTGGGTGGGCACACGGTCAGGGCTTTGGTATTGCAGCTTTCCTGAAAGCTTAACCAGCAGTGATTCTTGGAACCACTAATACTTGCACAATGCATTTACCATTTACCAGCCTGAGCTCTATAAACAGGCTAGAGGTAAACATGTGGTTTGGACAACAATGGAGGCCAATGTTGGCCAGAGAGGAAGAGTGCTGACAACTAGAGAAGGAGGAGGAGGACATGAAGATGAAGTCTTATGGCCAGACCCATGAAGAGGGCAAGATTTTGCCATTTTTTTCCGTTGTTTTTTTTTTTCTAGCACAAAGGCTGTTCTTTTCTTTTACTGTGATTTTGCCATTTGAGGAACACTGAGAAAAAAACTTTTTTCCCTTAATTGTATTGATAGTGTGTTATGTTAGCAATACATATCCATACTTTACACATTTGGATACCTGTGTATGTGTATGTGTATGTGTGTTTGCTACATGTATGGCAAAAAAGAGAAAAAACAAAAGCCATTTCATGTGTACTCATACTGATTTGTAGGAGATTTTGTGGTGTAGTGTGGAGTTTTACAAAAATAGTCTATAGTTTCAAAGATAATACCTAGGGCTCATTCCATAAAATCAGTTAATATATATATTTTTTAATTCCCACCTGACTCTATGAGAACCATCTTATTTTTTTTCCAACAATATCTTTTCAATATTCAATGAAGCCATGCAAAATTTTGAGTTACAGCTCCTCAAAGTACATACAGCTAGATCAAAATTGTACACTTTTTTATTCACATTGTTTTTTCCAGCCTCATAACTTTATTCCTAATAGAGGCCACCACATGACATTTTCAGGGCTGAAAGAAAAACCCTTGATCTCTGTTAAAAACTGCAACCACGTCAGTTTTACATCCATCCTAGGTGTCACAGTCTTAAGAAAAAATGTTTTTTTCTCAACACAATTTTTTTTTCTGTAACCAATATGCATCAATATCTTAGGAGAAATTAAAGTTTCAACAGCAAAACTCAACCAGTTTAATTTCTGTGACATAGGAACAGAAACAAGCATTGGTATCCTGGAGGTTTCATTTTTAACTGTAATCCTGTGAGCCTTAATCCCTATTTTCTTGTGAGAGCTAACGGCCTTCAGATTAGTGGCACAAAAGCATTTTTTCCTTTTTTTTTCTGAAGATTAATCATTTATTAGACTAATCATTAAGTCATCATTTAGTTTGATTTAAGCACAGTTTATGTATGTATTATTTTTAAAAGCATTACCAGAGTGTTTAGTGGACATGCCAACTATGCCTACTGTTAAAATATGGGAGCTTTATGAACATTTGCAGTAGGGCTGAACAGTTGATTGCAATATGGTGACGTGCAATATCCAAGTAGCAGAAAGGTGCAATTTTCTGGAGAACAACTAATGTTAGCATTCAACCACATCCTAGCTAACTGCACTGTTTGATAGCTAGCTTATAGTTAAATGGGTCATTCTATCATTTTGGGACTTTCTGAGTTTCAGAATTTTTGGAAAAAAAGGTTAATGTTTTCCAATATAAATATTTTTCCCTGACAAAGAAGTGTTTAAATGTTATGTTTTTAGTAACTGGCAAGCTCCAGCATTATTGATTTCAGATATTTATTGAATAAAAGTAGATATTAACTGATTATTTCGTCAACTTTTACAGACAAAAGCTGTGAAATTGTAACTTTGGATAAGTGCCAGATATTAAAACAACCACTATTCCTGGTAGAGTATGTGTCCATTTACCAATATTTTAAATTTTAATTGCCAATTAAAAAAGAAATCAAACTTCTTTTTTTTTTTTTGCTTTTAAACCCCCAATTTCACAGAATGCAATCAATGGTCTACATATTTTCTTCAAAAACTTTTGAAATCCAAGGTAATTTTGTTGAAAAAAGTATACAAGCATGACATACCTCTACACAAAGTTTCTACTTATTTACTTTGGTTTTAGGAAACAAATATTTCCTAAAACAAATTTTTGATCACATATTACATAATGGTAACTTAGTTGACAGTGTGGTATCACAGTTGACTAAAGTAACAGAGTTGACTGGACATAAAAAATATGATTAAACATAATCATAATGTAAATTATTATTATTATTACTGCTTTTATGTTAGCAATACTGCATATTCCAACTCTTACTAGATTTACCATTTGGACCATCAAAAACACACACCAACCAGACTAGTTTGTAGTGGAACCGGGGTTTTCCGTTATCCGGTAATTACCGGACTTAGACTGGTAAAATCTGCCGAAGTCCGGTAATTTTTAACCCCTCCGGTCAAAATGTCCGGTGACATTTATGAATGTCACTGGTGAAAATATTCCCTCTAAGCACAATTTGAATTTTATTAAAACAGTCAATTTCCACGTCATTTTATTAAAAAAAAAACAAAAAAAACTAATCTTATTTTTTATGAATGTGAAGGCCAGGCCTATATGAGGAACAAAACCTTTTCTTTTTTCACTAACTAAACTTGTCGCTAGGGATGGGATTTGATAGGATTTTAGCGATTCTGATTCCATGATCAAAACTGCTTAGCGATTCAATTCTTTAACGATTCTCTTTTCGAATCTCACTGGGTAAGGGGAAGAAAAAAAAAAAGCACAAATGGGTTCATTTGTATTGACTTTCTTTTATATCATTGTGTTGTGAAAATGCCACCACTCCTGTCCATCCAAATGACTTTTACACAACTACATCTTGAGTGTTCAAATTATTGAAATATTTATTAAATAACTGTACAAAACAAATACTCATTTTTTTTCTCAATCTGGGTACAGAAGGATCAGATGCAAGGAGCATTTGACTGGAGAAAAGAAACAGAAAAGTCGGGCGTTCCTGCCCGAATGGAAAGACAAATATCCCTGGCTGAAGTGTGACATTATTAATGGATCAGAAAAAATGTTTTGCTCACAAAGTCGGGCAAGAAGAATGGATTTACCAGAGGATCAACAAATATGAGAAGCTCATCTCTAACTGAGCACAGTCAGTGCAGTGATCACGTCATCGCAGTCAATTTATTTTCACAGCAAACAGCAATGAAAGGCCACTGCGAGAAGGCTAAAGAAACTTCAAACAAGAAGCTGTGCTCTCAGCTACAAGTTGTTTTCTACATGACCAAAAATGACGTTGCATGTCACCAGTATGAGCGATTGACTGAGCTACTTGGAGCAGTTAAGGCTCCAGATTTTGTCACACGTGAAGGCATCTACTGGCACAGCGACTCCTTTGATGACATGGAAAAGAAAGCGTTGTGATGAAGCAGCTGAATGAAAAGCTAAAGGGCGTGACTTCATTGGAGTTATTATTGATGAGACAGTAAATATCACCGTGGACAAGAAGCTGATTATATACGTCAAAATGGAAGTAAAAGGGAGAGTTGAAACACGTTTGCTGGGAAACTATGATGTGCACTCCGGGACCGCACACTGCATATTCAACAAACTGGTTGAAGTGCTCCGCGAGAGGGATGTGGAGTTGTTCCGTGTCATCAGCCTGGGCTCAGACGGAGCTAGTGTAATGATGGGGAAACGTGGTGGAGTTGGTGCTCTTCTGAGGAGAGAGAGTGCATTTTCCATTCAGGTGCACTGTGTTGCCCACCGAGTGGCACTGGCCGCGCAAGATGCGGAAAAATCTGTGGACCAGGTAGGGGCCTACAAGCGCACAGTTCCCTCTGTGTACTCCTTTTACAAGCACTCGGCCAGCAGGACCAATCGCCTCCGTCAACTGACAGCAGCGCTCAGTGATGAAGACATGACAAGTCTGAAGCAGCTGTGCGCTGTCTGCTAGTTATCGTTGCACAAGGCAGTGGAAAGCATGAAAAGTAACTGGCCTGCTCTAGTGATGGAGCTAAACGAAGAGGCTGTAGGAGGAAATGCCCAAGCCCAAGGTATCCTGGGTGAAATCCAGCCATACAGATTCATCGCCTTGACTCACACACTGGCTGATGTGTTACCTGTGATGACCAAACTGAATTTGGTTTTCCAGAAAGACGATGTTAATCTGGCCACAATCAGACCAATGGTTCAAGCATCAGTTGCGGCACTAACACAGTTACGAGATGCGCCAGGTCCAGAAGAGGAGCTGTTTCAGGCGGAGTGCGAAGACAACATGTACCGGGATGTCAAAGTAACGCACGCAGGTGACCGGGCCGTGCAGGCTTTTAAAAAAGCCAGAGAACACTACATCCAACATCTAATAGATGCTTTACACGACCAATTCCCTGAGGATTCACTGGATCTACTTAACTGCTTTGATGTCCTTCTGAACCCCTCCCAATACCCACAGAGAACAAATGGTAAGTTGAAGCAAATTTGATAAGCTAAAATGCCTATATCACGAAATATATGGTCTAATAATCATCATCATAGCAAAAATAATCATAATCTAGTAACTAGGCTGCATGACAAAAGGGCACTGTACTAAAAAAATAAACTGCCATTTATAGGCCTAACGTATTTATTTTTCAAAAGTTGTTTATTGACGTTGAGTAAAAAAAAAAAAAAAAATCATTGATTCATTCATTCTGTCTGTTCAGCGCTTCAGGAGTATGCTGGATCAGCCATCCAAATCATTATTGGTCATTTTGGCAAAGAAATCACCAGTGAGGACGAGTCAGCTACAGCTACAGCCCCGCTCATCGATGCCGCAAGTGCGCAATGAGACGCCATCTCTGTAATGACAGCGCTCTGCGGCTATTGAGGTTTGAACTTCTTAACAGCCCCTGAAGTTCTGATCAAAGATTTCAGCGAAATCTACCCCCAGTGGGCTAAACTGGCCAAAATAGCCTGCGTGATCCCTGTCTCCAGTGTACCAGCAGAGAGAGGTTTTTCTCTGCAGAACCGGATCAAAACAGCGCAGCAAAGTCGTCTGGGGGAGAACAAGGTCACAAGACTGATGCGCATTGCAAGCTGCGGAGACACTTGAGACTTTTGATTTTAATTCAGCTGCTGCACAGTTCACTGCAACGAAAATGTGTAAAAAGTACGCTAAAATGTCCCAAGCCAGAAACATGTTCAGGGATTTTTTAGTTAGTTTTTATTATTATTATTATTATTATTATTTGAGTTTTTATTGTATCTATTTGATTTCAAGTTGGCAGCTGCACGCCGCGTTATTAAAATGGTATGTCCAGATGTATTTTTTTGTTTGCAAATTGTAGTGGCAATTGTTTGCAATTGTTTTATGTTTATGTTAAAAGAGCGCAGGCTTGTGAAATATTTATTTATTTATTTATTTTAGAAGTTACGCACGTGAGTCAATTGACGGCACTCATTTTATTTGATATAGCCTACTTTGCAATGAAAAGATTACGCTATAAATTGACATGCCTTGATATCTTTCTTATATAGCCTGCCATTTTAAGCTCAATAAATTCAGATAATATTGACCAAAATTTCAAACATTTGTCCGGTAAATTGAAAAGCTGCTGGTCATGTTGTCCGGTGCCAATTTTCTTTAGCGGAAACCCGATTCCACACAA
>OMLB01064375.1:26373-57052 GCA_900302555.1 Myripristis jacobus | reverse complement strand
ACTTCACTTCAGAAAAATTGCATTTTTATGATACAAGTTGTTTGTAGCATATCAGCAATATTAACCCTCTGGCGCATAGTGGTCACTACAGTGGACAGCTAAAAAGACAGTTTAAAAGTCATTTTCTCCTAAATGCAATGGTTTCTATGGCGGAATTGCATATCAGCTGTTAGAGTGCTCTCTGCTGCTCCCCTACATTGAGGTTTATGCAGAGACTGTCAGTTCTTGTTGCTGAAAACATATTAATACTAGTAGAATGACATGGTAATACCAGTCCTGTATCCTTAAAGAAGTATGGAGACTCACAGAAATATTCATGCCCTAAGAAGTGTAAAAACACATAAGAAAAAAATCTGAACTCAGGCTTTCATAATTCATGCATCAGAGGGTTAAGGATTTGATATTCAGATCAAACAAGATGTAACTATACACTTTACAACACAAAACATAGTGCAAAAATTCATTCATGGCTGTGCAAGGTCATGTATCTCCCCTGTCAATGCTCTCTTGCAGCCCTGCATCCTCCTCAACAACATTCAGCAGCTCCGAGTCCAACTGGAGAAGATGTTCGAGTCCATGGGCGGCAAACAGGTCTGTGCTTTCCTTAGTGCATCGATTTGATGCAACTGTGTCAAGATGGGAGTTGATTGACTTCAATTTATGCAGTGGATTTTTTCTCAGATGAAAGACTGGAATTGCTTCACCACAATAATAACAATTTATCAGGGTATTTTATTGTGATACATCATTGGGGCTTTGACCCAGCTCCTCTGGGCAAAGCATGGTCCTGCTACTCACTACACCACCCTGCTGCCTAATGATTGGTTCCTAATCTATTGTTATACTATTATTATTATGCAAATTACAGTTTTTGTTTACATTTGAGCTTCAGTGAGAGTGAATTGACCCCAGCTGTGACCTACTGTAATCTTTTCCCTCTGTGTATATCTGTCTAATGGACTAATCTGACATGTAGTTTATTTTATTATTACCTTTCCTACTATTACCCTCTACAGTTGTCCTTCTATAAATTCCTCTGTAGCCCATCACTGTTTCCCCACCTCTTATTCCCCTCTGTGCACTGTGTTCTGCGATAATGTTTTGTAAGTGTTGATATGACTCCTCTGATTCTGCGTGCTGAGTTTGAAACACTGTGGAGTATTTTCCCTCTTTTAACCGTGTCAGTCTGTCAACGTGTCGGTCTAACCCTGAGAAACAGCAGCCACGACTCCTTACGACTTACACGCATGTTTCTCTTCAGTATCTAACGCCTGTCTTGCCCTGCGTTTTGTCTCCTGTCGATGTGTCTTCTGTTTCCCCCATTTCCCTTCTGTGCTGTCTCTCTGTCTCCAGGAGGAGGGGGTTGTGTCCTTCTGTAAGGTGTGTGAAATAGGCCTCTTTAACATCCCTTCCCACCATTTACTGAATGATACTAAAAAGCACGCCCCCTCCCCCCTCGTTTCTCCCTGCCACCCCTCACGCTCCTATGCTTCTCACCCCCCACCCCTTCAGCAGCATGTGCCACAGAGCATACGGAATCAGAATTACCCATCACCCTCTGGACAGGCTGCGAGAGCTCACCATCCCCAGCGCTCTGGGGATAGTGGCTCATCCCATCCGATCCCATCTTTATTTTTAGCTTGCTTTTTCCCCTCCTCTGCCACTTCTCTATCCATGGCTAATTTAACAGTGAGATTTATTTTTATTTTTATTTTTTTTCTTTTTTCTCAACCTGGAGCCTGGAGTCAGAGGCTCACCGAGTCGCTGGCTGTGGTTTTGATCATCTCTATCTATTCCCAAGGCTGCAGCCACAAAATACCTCAGACAGGATTCTTCAGACCATGTTTGATGAGCTTCTCAAATACTTACAAATCTCCCCAGCTGTGCCCTCAGCTGAGGTGCTGCTGCCTTCTCACAACTAGCAGAGCCAGGCCTGGATCACTCCCAGGACAAAATGCCCTGTTATTGGGCAATTAAGAATATTTTTTAGACTGTGTGCACATAAGGATTAAACCACTTCACATTTAGATGTGAATTATACAGCTGAGGTGTAATTGAAGTAAAAGTTTTTCTATTAGGTATGTCTCTGTTTAGTGCTCATCACAGAATAGTTCCCCATCAGCAATTAGCTCCCAGAGAGCCAACCTAATTACCGAAAGCTGTTATCATGGCATTACCAATAACAGAGATTAGCAATAATCTCTCACAGTGCCCGCATTTATAAAATCACCATTAACTGATCTCTTCAGATTGGCATCAGGCATTATTTTGGGTGTTGGCCTGTGCGCTAATATGTTTCTTCTCACATTTAGTGACGGCAGTCTATTAAACCTTTATTTACAGTTAATCATTTAGGACAAATTGTGTTTCAGAATAACAACCTGCTGGTGAGTAGATAGTGTTGAAACAGTCAGAGGGATACGCGGCTGGGCTGCTGTTGATAGGCTGTTAGCCAGGGAAGAGTTTGTACAGTAGGGGCTCTGGACGCCTGTCAGACTCAGTCAGTGTCCGGTGAAACTGGCGACCATGTAGCTGGATGCTCTACAGATTCCAAACTTGATGTTTCCACTGCATCAAGTTGGATCACCACAGTAGTCAGATTGCCAAGACCAATAACTGCACTGGGATTTGTTTTGGTGACATTGGTGCCGAGACAAATTGACAGCAAAGAGTTCCACATTATAAACAGGACGTCACCGTGCGAAGGGACAGGGCAGGACATGATGTAAACCATAGACTTTAAATAGTATTCTGCATTCTCCATCCAGTGCTGGATATTATGTGACATTTTAAGATAATCCAAGACCTTAACCATAAACTGACATTTCTGAATATGCCTCTTTGATATTTTCATATTGCAAAGCTTTGCCACTTGGTGAGTCCCAGAACAGTCTGTGGCTGCCTTTGAAGAAAGGTCTTTCCGACAAGTGTGCAGTCTTCAGATAGACATTTGACTGCTGCATCAGGAATCATATGGAGTCAGTATGTACTTTTCTTATCTCAGAATGCAACAGGTACCTCGGCTTATCTGGCAGCAGGGTGAATCTCCTGTAGCCCCATTTCCCATAAAGAACAGTGTTCTTAAAAGAAAAGAGAATCTCAATTTCACAGACTGCAGATTACACCTCAGTCCAAAACTTTTCTGAGACCAAAGGGGGTAATAAAAGACCAAGCACAATTTTTCTGCTCTTACTTCAGAAGATGTTATCTGTTACTGAAACAGTAGTGAGATACCAGCTCCACTCTTAGGATGTGTATTGGTTGTGGTGGCTACTGTTTGCAAACCAAATTGCCCCTCGGGGACAATAAAGACCATCCAATCCAATCCAAACCTGAATGGGCAATTTTTTTTCTGTGACAGAAAAAATTTTACATGAGCGGGCCAAAGACATGATATGCACATGTGCTCTCTCTCTCTCTCTCTCTCTCTCTCTCTCTCTCTCACACACACACACATGCACACACACATACACACACACAGATCTGCCCTGTTCCTCTGGATAGCAGCATGTCTGCAGTGTAACAGTGTGTATAAATGGTTTGGTTTACACATCTTCTTCGCAGCTGAGCCATCCTCCATTAGAATGTGTGAGATGAGCGGCTCCATGGCTAAGCTTATCGGGACTAATGTGATGATCTGTCATGCATGTGGTGCGGCGCCTGGCCTCACACATCCATCTCAGGCACTGAGCCTCAGTGTCTTGTGTTCTCCACCCCCATTTCAGGCATCAATATTTGGACATACACACATGGCAAACATAATTCATACGCATACAGACGGAAACACAGTGACACAAACATGGATGCTCAGATATGCTATCATAGACACAGCGTGGATACACCCTCACAAACACCACAGTGCATACTCACATGCACCCACACACACAGTGGCAACAAATACATTTTTCTCACAGTATGCTCAAAGTCATAGATAAACTAGATAAACAAGATAAACAAAATTATGTACTTATCTGTCCATCACATGCTCATGCATAAATACAGGTCTGCTACAAAAAAACAAATATGCCAAGCAATGCATGGACACATAAACACTGTGAATTTAATTTGCAAAGCTGATTGTATGGGCTGTTAAGGGTATTTGGGTTGGGATCTTGAACATATGTGATGAATAGACAGGGAAATCATAGACTCCAGTGCTAACCCACACAGGGATACTAGAGCTAAATGTTTGTCTATATATCATAGGGCACTGAGGATGCACTCCAGATGGATTTAAAGGAATACTTCACCCAAAAACTAAATATACCATTTCATCACCCTGAATTGTCTTTAATATCTGATGAAAAAGGTTTTTAATTACAAGCATCACGGACAACAAAGTTTTAAAAGATTGTAGCCATTTTTGTGACAATGGCATTGGACTTGGAATGGATTTTATCAGCTACACGCTACACTGACACCTCCCATCAGTGTTGCCAATGAGTGAGTAGGACAAGCCGGAGGTGGAACTTCAGTTTTATGAATGTGTGAATGTGTGAATGTGAAGTGACTTATTTTGCAGTGTTTTAGCAAAAGTACCTGGTTTGGGACATAATGAACATACAAATAGAGAGTCAAATACTATGATTTGAAAAAGACATCTTTAATATCCCTTTTGCCACTGTTGGAAGTCACCAATCAACTCCATTGTAACAAAAGTGGCTACAGTTTTTGGAACCATCCTTCTCCGTGAGGCACGTGATTTAATTTTTTTCCAATGACATTTTAAAAAATGTAGGGTGATTAAATGATGCAAAATGTATTGCTTTTTGAGAAAAGTATTCCTAACGAGGCTTCTAATGAAGCTTACCCACTGCCATAAATCAAGAACTGCCAGACACCCAGTTACTTGCAATCATTTCCTAGAGAAAACAAACACACAACAAAAATTCTGGCTAATACTGCCTGAGTAACAATTATGCTCCTAAAAATAAAAACTCTAATACAAGATTGGTTAAAAAAAAAAATCCAAGTACTTTAATAACTCAACTTTTTTATATACAAGGATTTATGTGTATGGGTATCTTGGGATGGAAACTTTATTTCCCTGAGATGTTCCAGTGGCACAACTGGCCAGCAGCATGCTGAACAGTTTCTACTATAACTTATATAATTCAGTCAGGACAACTGACATATAAGAAATGTATTTATTAAATGATGAGGCATGGCAATGGGTTTTACTTTGGCAGACTAGATCTGCTTTTATGTTAGCTGTTACGCACATTTGGTTCATAAATCACTGCTGCATATGCATACTTCGAAGAGATAAAAGCAAGCCTTGAACATAAAAACAGATCTAAACAGGTGTAGCTGGGGTGGAGGTGGGTTAAAGTGATGCAGTAATGCATAAGAAGCAGCAGCATGGCAGCTTGACAAGCAACCTGTCAAGGTAAACTGATGTGATATTAAAAGGGTTTCAAATTGAGGGAGCTTGGGAGTGATGATCAGTCAAAGCACGCCAGTCAGGAAGCAATCAGCTGATGGTACATGGACAGTGTCCTGACTGAACTAGCTCTGCTCAATAGTGCACAACAAAATTGTTCTTTTTGAGGTGACCACTATACTGTAGCTGGCTGCTTCCATGCTGATACTCAAGACTTGGCGAGCAGTTACCATTGCAGCACTCAAGCGGTGAGCTGTCCATTTGTATTCAGAGCGCTATTCTGTACAGATGGCAGGCAGTATGAGTGGGAAGCCACCAGCCAGGCTGGGTACCTCTCCTCTGTGCCTGTACTCTTCCCCAACACCCCCACCCTGGTTGAGGCATCCTCCAGAGATACTGAGATCTAGTCAGTGTGGTATCATGTATGTAATGATGTAGTGACACTCTGTCCTCTTCTGACAGCTGGATGCGGAGGCCAGTGATCTGCTAAAGGAGCTGCAGAACAAACTCAACACAGTGCTAGATGAGCTCAGCGGAGTGTTTGGCTCCAGGTGAGCATGAGGGAGTGTGACACAACGTGTGTATGTGCTTTTTTGTTTTTCTGTGTCTGTCTGTACCATTTTTATCAAGGCGAATGTCTCTATATCCTGTTAGAGTGCTGTCAGAGAAATAGTTTCTGTACAGTTACTGAATGATATGCACTCAAAATTTGCTCAGTCTCTTGCAGTGTAACCAATGTGTCCAGTATGCATCCCAAGTTGAAAAAATAAAAACTCAGCAATAGCGAAAGACAGTCATGCTCCTAACACGTTTTTGATAATCTAATGACATCAGCAGGGGACCCAAGTAGCTTCTTCTGAAAGCATCTGCTGAGTGCTACAAGACCAAAAATATAAGTGGGTCTGAAGAATGTCCCTATTTTTCCACCACCCAGCTTCAAACCTGTGATTGAAGACTGTGTGAAGCAGATGAACCAGGAGCTGGTGCAAATGAAAGGTACGGCCAAAGGGAGCAATGCTGCCATGGATGCAGAGACTGTCCTCCGGCCTCTCATGGACCTCTTGGATAAGAAGTAAGTATATGTAAATATTTGTAAATGCGAGCTGTTGTTAAAGCTTTACACATGGATTAGAATATGTACAAAACTATCAGTGATCCGCATAGTTTTACATTCCATACTGAGACACATGTTGTAAGGACAGCAGAATGTCTCACATAGCGCAGAGGTGAGGGGATAAAGTTGGCGGTGAGACCAGCCCGTGTCTATCTTCAACCACTATTCCTCCAATCAGGATGAATATTTCACTTTTGCTCTGTTTCCGTGTCTAATCCTGGTGCAGTTCATTTGTGGACCTACAGTGGTGTTAGTGAAATGAGTGACATGAAATATAGAAATCCAGTAGGATAATAATCATTACAGCTGTTGCTCAAGAAAAAAAAAATGAAATGGCAGACAGTGGCTCTGTTTGGATCTTCCTTGATACCTGCCTTCCTCATAAGGTACTTTTTTGACTGTAGGTTGTAAAGAAAGTAATCATTTGAGAGAGGCTTCCTAGAGATCGTATCACTACTGTTAATGTTATACACTGCCAACAGATAGAATGATCAAACAGCTTTTTCAAAACAGATTAAAAAATTATTTAAAAAAAATACTCTTACTAGCTCAATGCACATGATTGCTGTTAAAAGTCAGACATATTGTTTATAATATATACAGTGGATGCTGTACAGCCACTTATTAATATATCAGATATCACACTAACCCTTAAATGGGCTTTGCTGCAGCAGTGGTGCTGTCACTAACTACCTGAACTGCGCCAAAATGCTAAATTGAGTAAAAATAATTTCATCAGCATTCCAAAAGCAACAGACTGTACTAAAATGAAGTAAAGTTATTTCCAATTGACAAATTTTACAAAACTATAAATTGGAAAGAGCTTATTTTCACCATTCCCGATCTGTTTTGGAAAACATTTTCTCAAAGTGGGGACTTGTGTCTGCCATTAATTTTAGCAGCTTTGGGTGAAGTTGTGTTCTTCTTGCTGATGTTGCAAGGTGCTGTGGGATGTCCTCCTTCAGAACCACTGCATCCTTCCTGCAATATTGGTCAAAATGACTCTGCACGTAAAATGGATGCTTCTTGTTTGTGCTAACAGTACTACGACTTGGATTGTTTCACTATTTTCCTGGAAATAGTAGCTAAATAGAACAAATCTTTGGTTTTTGGGACAGAGCCAGTGGTTGAATAAAGAAAGGCTTGTTCCTGCCTACTTTTACAAGAGCAGCATCCTCTTTTGAATTTTGTTATCAATCCAGGAGTCAACGCAGGAACTGTATTTACTTCTTTGACATTCTTTAAAGAGCCAAAGAGTTGGTATGGTGCAACTAAGCTCTACGAATCGCTCTCAGCCACTTGTCAAACCAACATTGAGGCCAATGGGGTATTACAGAGAATCCTCTTAATGATATGGAAATGCTAAATCCTTCCTCCTATCTCCCAGACCATGCTTTTACAATAGGGTGAGATTAAAATGTTAAGCTGCTGCATTTACTCAGTGTATCATGGGTGTTCTTATGTTTTTCCTCAACCTGGGGCATGTGTTAGTTATGAAGACATCATGGCTTGGAGCCCCACGGCCTTGACTTTGCAAAAAGTGCTTGAAGTCTTGACCTGACAATTGGACTCCTTCTTGCTGCTTTTCAGCTTGATGCTATTTGCCAAGATTTGTGAGAAGACTGTGCTAAAACGAGTCCTCAAAGAGCTGTGGAAGATTGTGCTGAACACCATCGAGAGAACAATTGTTCTGCCCCCACTCAGTGACCAGAGTGTGAGTTTAATCACTTATTTCTCTGTCTCTCTTCCTCTGTCTGTCTGTCTGTATCTCCCTGTCTGTCTCCATCCATTCATCTCTTTCTCTGTTCCCTTGCGAACACTCTCCAATTACATATAGTAGATAGAGTAACATGGCCTTTCCCAATCTTTGCACACAGTTAGTGATATTGTCATACTATTAATCTTTTTGTAAGAACAGAAGGCACATTTTAAACTCAGAGATATCTCATTTAGACTGTGGAATGCCCTGCCTGAGGAATTTAGGATCGCTAATTCAGCGTCATCTTTTAAATACTTCTTAAGGCTGCACTAGGCCAGACCTTTTATAAAAATACACTCACAGAAATCACAGAGAAGGGTGTCCCATCTCATGAAACTAAAATTAGTAGGCCTTCCCTGCTTACTCAGTTTAAATTCTGTTTTCCAGTGTGTGCACTGGTGGGAAAGTGTTGAATTGAAACAAATATGTAACTTTGTCCTAATGTTATATATTGTGCCTCTGTTGTCCCTCTGGTAAAAGTAACAGACCGGCTTGGTTGTTAAACATGAGTGTTGTGTCCAGTTTACTGATGTCACATCTCATTATTTCAGGGTGCCAAAATTCATACAGTTCTCAAATGTTTACCCCTTTGTCATTTGGAGCCAGCAATGTGCAAAGTTGCCTAATACAGTTTTTACCTGCTCTCCCATTACATATAAATATATATAGGCTTTTGAATAAGGGCTTTAAGAAAAGTTTATTATTATTATTAACATCTTCATTATTTTGGCATAAAATGGGAACAGCGTTGTAAGCTACCTTTCTCTTCCCTTTGTCTCTCCAACAGCAAGGAGCTCAGATGATATTCAACGCTGCCAAGGACTTAGGACAACTGTCCAAACTGAAGGTAATTTTTGGACGAGGCCATTGTGTGTGTTGCGTACATCTCCAGTCTCGTCACGGCACTGAAACCACATATTGGTATCTTTCTGTGATTCCAAAGGGATTTCTCGCAGCTTAGTTGATTTGCCGTCATCTCAGCTTTAGAACATGCAACATGTCTGCATTAGGCTGCGCTGAGATCTCCTGACCTGTTGATCGAGGATTATGCATTATATTTTACATATTGGAAACATGGCATATGTAGACATGCACCGAGTAGATTCCTGTTCCATTACCGTTAACTCAAAAGCAGTGAGTTTCTCTTAGGGACTGTCAATACTGAAAAAGGGATTCCTTCTTACTTGTTAGCCAGCAAGATGTGTACCTAAAACTGTAATTAAAAATTGCAATTTATCAGTGGAGGGACGAGTGACCTAAGCTGCACCCAAGCCTGTACCCCCATGTAAATCTTATGTAGGTGTAAAACATGCAGTATGCTTATACACTGCAGCAAGATTTACATTGTGTCCAGATATGGGTAGTAAATTGTGTCAGGTTGAAACAGGGTTTAGTAGGCTGTGCTTTGGCAACATACAATATAGGTCAATGCTACACCAGGCCTGGCTGGTTTCTAATTGCTGCTTTGACCTGAAGATATTTCTTCCTTCCCTTCCTGGGAAATGAGGTGTTGGAATGGATCAATATTAAGGTTTCACCATGATGTTACTAATAAACTTGATGTGGGAGTACCTCAGAAAGAGAGCTGCTTAGCACTGAGTCATACAACGGCTGTGTGCTGTGTTAATGTGTGTTCATGTGTTTGTGTGTGTACGTGCATGTGGGTGTGTGAGTGTGTGTGTCTGTGTTTGTGTGTGTGTTTGGTGGGGGTGATCTCGGATGGTTCTGGGATGTCCTTTGAGGCAACATCTGGGTACCCTGCATCAGCACACAGATGGGTGTCTCCTTCGCATAGGCACTCGAGTGATTAATCACCCTCTTGTTAATTCTGATTATAATTGATTATCTTCTGATTGCCTCACTCGATTTATTCTTTACATGAGGTCCATTAGGTACATATGCTGTTAGCATTTGTGTGTGTATGTGTGTGTGTGTGTGTGTGTATACATGTGTATGTGCATGTGATGATCTGTCGTTGATGAGCTCAAGTGAAAAGTGCTGCTTCTTGCTTTGCTGACAGGTACAATCACAAATATCATTAGGTTTCCACTACGCAATTGCTTATAAACTTCATTTCTGAGTTATTTAGATCATTTGTGTAATTGTGACACAGTACATAGCTGCTATACTGGCTCCTGTTTTCAGATACTGTAAAGTAAACTGTTTGATGCTTCAGATTTCCAATGATTATGCTTTTTTTCCTTGGCAAGGAACCTCTTAAAATTTGGATGACGTACCTCCCAGACTCATGAACCGAGTGTAACATAACTGAAATGTGTGAATACCATGTCACATTACAGTGAATGTGCCATGACTTCTGACCTGTGAGAGGTTACACATTCATCGAATAATAAAATCTAGTGAAACTGAAGCATTGTTTGTCTGAAATAAATAAAACTTGGAGCAGTCGTGCTGTATGCAGCCTCACTTTGACAGTCCTGCTGTCTGATCACTGTTGTACTTTGTATTGCTCCTCTCTGCTGATGAAGGTATGTGACAAAGGAGGGTGTTATGGTATCATCCGCTTCCCACAATTCTGTCTAAACCTGAGAGAAATATAACCAAATTCCATTTAATAAAATCAATAATATTGACCCACGTAGCCCCACTGACATGAAAAAAGTAAGTACCTCCTTTGATTTCTTCCTGTTTGAACCAGTTAGTCCAAATTCAAAGCGAAGTAAAACACCTTGGCAATCGGGAGGTGTCACAAGCTAATTGCATTGACAAATCAGGGACCCTTCAGTCTGAACTGGCAAAATGATGTCTTTGATTATTAAAATAAGTCAGTTATGGAAGAGCTAGCCTTGAAAGGAAAAGGCTTATGCACAGCAGACCAATCAGTGTCTGCAGGGACCAAGGCTGTGCTGTAATAAACTGAAATAAATAAATGCTAAATCATAGAGCACCAAGGCTCACCACCTCATCCCGCTGGATGAATATTTTAAAATGAAAAAAAAAAAAACCCAAAAAACTGACCTGTATGAAACACTATACTGCTTATTTGAGCCGTATGTTTTTATTTTATTCTAGCTACTAGATTTTTTTTTTTTTTTATCCCTCCAGGAACATGTAATCCGAGAGGAAGCCAGAAGCCTGACTCCACGCCAGTGTGCAGCCATGGACCTTGTGCTTCCCACCATCAAGGTGAGTTTCATGCTGGGTTACATTGTTGGCCTTAAGACTCGCCGCTCCTCCTGGCTGAGCTGTTGAGCTTGAGAAGGAAAGCAGAGCAACATTAGTATCACATCCAAAACACATTACATGTGCCTGTGGATGTGATGGGTCCCCTGTTCACCATTCTTGCTGTCACTTTCCATCATGTATTGGCTAGTAAAGCAGAAATGTAACACATGGTAAGCTGTGAGGTAAAGACTGAAAGCTCAGTGAGCTATCTGAGTAGTAATATTTATGTTCAAGCTTTAATAGGCCACATGAATAAAGGTATGCTTAAATTACACATGGACAAATATACAACATAGAAATTTATGTTGGGTCATTGCAATAAAAATACTTAGAACTTAAATCTGGTATTCTGAAAATTACTCATTGTTATCCATTTATCTATTTATTTATTTCAGCTCATCAGATCTAACCATGGAAAATAATGTTTCAAACAATGTTCTACACTCATGTTTACCTGATCCTTAGTCCTGTTTGGCAACAGACCCAAAAAGATGCTGGTAACAGGAGGCGGGCACAGATGTTAACATAAATTGATGCTCTTTGATGCTATAGTAGCTCTTTCTTTGTTCTAGATGAGAAATGTTTGTAAGAGAATGATGCACCTAAACTAAATCCTTTTCAACATGCTTTAAAATAATACCGTCAGAACTTTAAATACTTGATATTATACTAGAAATCACCCATCCGAGGCACTACAATTAATACGAAGGAGTACAGAAAGCTGGAAAAGGCTGCCCACCTGAAAAATCGGTGGGCTGTTGTCTTATTAATTTATGACACCTTTTTACTTCCATGTGGCTATTTGTGGTCAGGGGATATGAGGCAATTGCAAGACCAAGGCACATTTCTCCCGGGACATAAAGTCAGTTATGGAGAGGTGCCATGGGATGAACACTGCACAGTGAAAGTGCTGGGAAAACTAATTGATTCTGGTGTCTCCAAGGAGACCACCTGCAGGTGCAGATCAATCATGCCTCTGAAATTCTCTTCATCAGTATTCCAATGAAAACAGGCAATTAACACAGTTCAGTAATGCCTTTAGGAGAGCTTGGCCAGTCAGAGCAAGAAAGGCCATGCACAGGTTTACTTGAAGATTTTATGCCTGCAATATGGAAAGTGAGAGAGAGGGAGAATGGTACAAACAGAGAGAGAGAGAGAGAGAGAGAGAGAGAGAGAGGTGGTTGAGTGATTTAGAGACTGAATGAAGAGAGAAAGTTTTAGATTATCAAATATAATTGATCACAAAATTAAAGCAATTTTAAACTAGCACCAGATAGTTACCTCAAGGGCACAAATTAACCAATGAAACATATATATATTTTGATGTGTTGGCTGTTATTTCTGTGATGTACGCAATTTAATATATTAAGTATATCTACATACAAATATATTTGCAAATGTACTGATAAACAGTATATCTTAGAATCATAAAATATCCATGAGAAATACACCATAATGCATGACTTCTGGTTGAACAGATAATGCAACACACACACACACACTCACACATTTATATATATATAAATATATATGCATTGAGTGATGATCCCATTGACAGTATCATTTACCCAGAATTAAGCTGAGAATGAACTTTAAACCAGTGAACTATAATGGATGAGATTATGGGTAGATGCATTTGCCCAGAAGAACCCACATCTGGCAAAGATAGCATTCAGTCCATTCAAATGTTTTCCAATAATGCATAATTTGTTCCTTTCTTTCTCTGACCTCTGAGTGATTGTATAAAAGCTGCTGTCAGCTGCTCCGTCTATCCAACTAAATCCAACTTGGCCATATTAGAGACAGTATTTTCAACTTTTACTTTTCCAGGGTGAGGGGGTGTTGAGCACATACAGTATGTGCATTTCTATCGTCATCCCTCTACACCAATTCATCTTTAAATGCCTTGGGGAAGTGGAGAGCATTACTCTTTGACTTTTCTCACCCATATTTTCACAGCAGGTTTAGGGATTCAGCCCGGTGACATTCAGGTCACATCCCCGACTCACTAACTTTTCAGCTACTGCCTGCACAGAGAGCAGTGAACCATGCATGGATTTTGTACAGAAAGGCCAAATATTAATGTTTATATTTTAGTGAAAGCAGTTTACACTGAGAAAACAGTAGAATTAGTTCAAATTTCCAGATCAGTCACAGTACAAGCAACCAAGAGTAAAGAATGCAAGGCTCAGCGCCACAGCACCCTGACAACAGATGTAACAAATATTTATGTGTCCCTCAAATAATCAATATGATGAAAGATTGCTGGATACAGAAATAAAATCAAATGAATAAGGACAGAGAGGGTTTAGAAATGTAAGCACCTAGATTCATGGTCAGGACACCTGCTTCCCGGAAATTTCTGGCCATGGCCACTTTCTTACGCCACATGCAAGCAAAGCCTTCTATCAGACTTATCAGCACAAATTTGCATTGCTCCCCCAAGCCTGGGTCTCAGCTTTAAATGCATGGTTATCAGCTACTAAGGTGGCTATTACTGGTATCTCACAGTCTGTCAGCCCCGCCTCTTAAAATGCATACTGTCTTTACCTAAATCCCATGCTGTCCCTAAGGCAACCATCTCCTATTGTGTGTACTCACCAGAGCTTTCCATCATATTCCAAAGTAAGACATTAATTCCTACTTAGCTTGGCATGCTGTGATTCTGGGCTGGCCAGAGAAATGCATCATTGTTCGCTTGGTATTTTGTCTCGTAGCAATACTTCCATGCCGGAGGAAACGGGCTGAAGAAAACCTTCCTTGAGAAGAGCCCTGACCTGAAGTCCCTGAAATATGCTCTCAGCCTTTATACTCAACCTACAGATGCCTTGATCAAGAAATATATATGCACCCAAACCTCTCAAGGTAAGGTAGCACCATTAGTTTTGACCAAGGTTGGGTTCAATTCAGTTTCAGTTCAGGCAGTGTTTACTTCAACATCCAGATGCTGATAGGTTATGGATGATTTCTGCATAGGAGCACTCATCTAAGGTTCCAGTGAGATCAAAATTAATAGTTCACACAATGGTGAATATGTTCTACCTTACACTGGAAAGGCTTCAGACCCCATTTCAGGATGAGTACACATGATGAAGCTTGGCAAAGTGATGTTTTTTTTTTTTCCACTTCAATACATTTTGTTTTTGTTGCTGTTGAGATTCATTACAGCATCTGAATCTTTCAGTGTATGATAGACCTTCTGTCTGCCTCAGGCATATCTGAGAAGAAACACCTTTTAACACCAAATGACTTGCAGTTTCCTTTTCCATTTGGACCTGAATTGAAAAGAAAGTGAATTTGACCTCAGCCATGGTTTGTTTTAACCTCACCAAACTTTGTTTTCTTCACCATCCCTAGCCTCTCCCAGTTCCCATCGTATTTGTACTGTGGATCCGGGGTGGGTAGGGTCTCTCTGTGTCAGTTTAATTTCTCTAGGCTTGACTATATGCAGGGAACATCAAAATAATTGCATTCGTCCCTTTGCTGCATCAGTCATTTGTCTCTTTCACTTTAAATAAATAAATTAACAAGTAAGTGAGGACTCTCAGTGCCCTTTTCAGGCCATACCATAAAGGTATCAAAGCTTTCAGTCCTTTTTTTCTCTCTCTTTGTCTTATTAGAAATACATAAAAAAACATTATCATTACAAATGTATAAACTGTATGTATAAATTTATTACTAGTCTTAGTCTACCAGCTCTCTTGTGTTTTCTGCTGCCCATTTATTCTTAATCTCTCCATAAACCAAATTTTTACTGTGGACTAGATTGGCCACACCCCTTTTGTTATCACTGTCTCATTTCTATGCGTTGATATTTCATCCATCTTTCTCTATATGGAATTGGTTTTTTTTCCCTGTCTCTATAGCAAGGCGGAAATTCCTTCAGGTGTCTGGAGAGATGTGAGAGGGAATTAAGCCCAGTGGGGCACTGAAGCTTTAGGCTCCTGGTTGCCTCAGTGAGTGCAGCCTTGCAGAACGCTGCATAGGCAGGCGGCAGGAAACAGGCTGGCAGTGGGAGTCAGCCAGGCAGCCAGGAGGCCAACCATCATGGCCACTCTCACTGACTAGCAGATGGGCATAGATGCACGCCGCTATTTTGAGACTGCTCTCTCTCAGTCTGCCTCTGTTCTTCTCTCACTCTCTCTGTTATCCCGTGCCCTATTGCTCTGTGTTCACACCATGTAGCTCTGTCGTGGCTCTTTATCTGAGGTGGTCTAATGTGATGTCCTTAAGTGGAGGTAGTGAGGTGGTTGACATACATTAAGTCAATAAACAGTGTGGGGATGGGCTGATGCTTGATGTGGCACCGTGGACACTGCTTCATTAATCACCAACCTCGGTGCTCTGACAACAGTGCATTTAGACCAGGGCATGCACTCGTTATGCTGCCAAAGTGTGTGCTTCGAAGCACACACTTGGAATGACATTGTATCGCTACTTAACGCTTAATGGCAAAATAATACATTAATAAT
The DNA here is from genome assembly GCA_900302555.1 of Myripristis jacobus. Classification (NCBI taxonomy): domain Eukaryota; kingdom Metazoa; phylum Chordata; class Actinopteri; order Holocentriformes; family Holocentridae; genus Myripristis; species Myripristis jacobus. The sequence goes on along the minus strand of OMLB01064375.1, from coordinate 41,138 downwards.
TCCACTGTTATTTTAAACAATATGAATAATGATGATGATGTTGTTGTTAATAATAATAATAATAATAATAATAATAATAATAACAATGATGATGAACTTTATTTATACAACACTTTTCATCCAAAAGCTGTAGCTCAAAGTGCTTCACAATAAAATAAATAAAAGTTCAAACACTGAAACAAGGGCAAATACAAAGACAATAAAATTAGACAATAAAAACACAGTAGATGATAAAATGATGATGACTAGATGATAAACCAGTAAGAATGACAAAATATGAGGGAATTATTAAAATTGTTAAGGATAACCTAAATTAATTAAAAGCCAAATTAAATAAATTAAATCATTAAATAAATTCTTTTATAGTTGTGTATATTTAAAAGCCTGGCAGTGGAAGATCTAAGAGCTTGTGAAAGATTATTGAACGGCAGTCTGCAACGTAAGTTGGTCCAAAACCATTAAAATCTTTAGAAACTAAAAAAAATCTAAGAGATACTTGCAGCCAATGTAGCTAAAACCGGGGTAATATGCTCTCTCTTCCTTGTTTTGGTTAAAAGTCTTGCAGCACAGTTCTGAATTTGTTGAATTTTTTTAATTAACAGCTTAGGAAGACCAGTGAAAAGACATTGCAATAATCAAATTAATTTTAAGTATAAGTATGAGTAAGTTGCAATGTTTCAGCAATGTTTCTTAAGTAATAAAAACCTTTTTATGTATGAAGTAAAATGTAACTCTGAATCTAGAACAATGTTCAAGCATGCTACTTCTGATTTAATGTCCTGGAACCCAGATGCCCATGCTTGCAAGAGAGTAGATCTCTTTTAGTTTGGGGTCCAACTGAGAGTATCTCATTTTTATCCTCTTTAAGTTTCAAGAAGTTATTGCTCCTCCAATTACAACTCATTCCTAGGGATGGCGAAAATGGAAAATTTTCTTGGTCGACCACCGGGCCTCATTAATCGGTTTATTTCGGTTAACCGAGAATATTATTTGACTGTCTGTAAACCATAAAAGAATAACTGCAACAAATACTTTATTTTTTCCTTATAAAATGGATTTATTTTTCAACATTATTCAAACATAAACTTATACATAAATAGGATTTCTTTACATACAGCTGTAAGGATATTACAGTAGGCTACACAGCCTCAAAGCAGACTGGTTGAAAAGTCGCAGTTCTCAGGCGGACTAACAGCTTTAGCACATACAGGCTAGGCTAGCGTTAGCCCGCTACCTCAGCTACACTCTTTTGTTTGACCGGGTTTTAATAAAGCAACATGCCGCAGTTAGAGGTGGCTGCGCTGTGAGAAAAGTGTGTGTTTGTGTGCGGGTTATCCTGTGAACAATTTGACTCACCAGCTGGCCAGGTAGCAAACAAACTCGGCACAAGAGTTAACGTTAGCTTGACGGCTGTAGTTGTAGCCATGTTTCCAGGCGAGAAGTTTTGTACACTGCTGCAAGGCTTGCTAGCTAATGTTAACTGTCACCAAGCTAACACTGGTGATATCTGAGTGGCTGCTGGTGGAGCAGAGAGAGAATAAAAGACCAGCCTGTTGACGACTTTTTGTCGACTTGTTACACCGTGTATTATGAGTAAAGTACGTTATTTTCCTCAGTTCATCACTAACTCCAGTTAACATTGGCGCCCACAGTGACAGCAGGAGCTAGCCAGGCGGCGCGAGCACAAAAAAGCTAGCCCATAGGCCTACTGCCCATAGCCTATAATTATGAGAGCGAGAGATCACATTCCTGCCACATTCCTGCCTTCTCGACTCGTGCAAGGGAGGATTAATTAAGTAGGCCTATTAATGCTAATTTCGACAGGAGGCTAGACACTATCTGTGTAGATTTTACTGTAAGCATGCACTTCCAATAATTCACCTCATCTAATCATAATTCTGTTCGAAGTGAACAAACGCACGTCACATTCCAGGCTGACTCAACTTCTTTTTAACCGACAACATTATTCGGTTAAAGTTCAAACGGTCAACAACCAGTCAAACGGCCACCGGTTAGCAACACTCATTCCATCTGCTGCCATCCCAGTAGTCAGGCAACACAAGGCATTGTCATCATCAGATTCAAGTGAAACGTAAAGCTGCATGTCATTAGCATGCTGTGAAAATTAAGTTTATACCCCCTAATCTGTGGGCCACTGAATGTCATGGGTTTATAGCCATGCACTGTGCAGCTAGGGCCCTGCACAGGTCCAGTTTTACAAACTCAGGTCTGACCTGAAGCTGCAAAGCTCAATACCACACCCAACCTGTTACTCGCAAATTCCTCTAAATCCAGTTTGGACCTGACCTGACCCATTAATGCAAGACCCGCCACCCAACCCATACCCACTATCAAACGCATCGCTCCACACTCTGTTTGAAAAGGTTTTTTGTAACTTTACTTTGGCTAAAAAGCGAATCCACTGACAACTTCATTATCACCATCTGTAATCATACTGAAGTAATTCCATACAGCTGACTTTGCCTTCATGGATGTGTTTTCAGCAATCAGATGTTCACCTCTTCATCCATGCTGATGGTGATCAATGTGTGGCTTTGATTGCTTTCATCAGTCAGGACAGTGACATCCCTTATTTTGTTTGTTTGTTTTTCTTTTTTTTGTTTCTTGTTTTGTTTCGTTTGGTTTTTGCCCTGGCCAGATGCTAGGAGTTATGGTAGCTTGGAATGTTTTTGTTTTTTTTTCTTTTACAGACAATTCTGATTTTACAACTTATTAGCATTTCTGTTCATAACATTTGGTATAAGGGTCAGCACTGGTTTAATAAACAAAAGAACAGCATTGCCCTGACATGTTATAATGATAAAGTGGAGGTATAGTGAAGGTTATAAATTTCAGAAGCAATACCTTCAGATGGCTACAAAGAAGAAGAACTTATGACCAATAATGCCAGACCATCTTTTCTGAAGAATGCAGTGCATCTAGAATAGATTGAAATTTCTTATTAAAACCAAAATTTTGAGCTCCACATTGAGCCTGAAGCCACTCATGCAGACTGAAGAGTCTGCTAAAAAGCCCAGTCCCTTGACCCAGCGTTGGAATGGAGACTTAAGTAAAAATGTTCTCACCACTTGATTATAGAAGTTCAAAAAGTTCAGTAAAATCCTGTTTCATCAGTTCAAATTGTTTCCGCCTAGTGTCATTTGTCCCAGCGTAGACAAGAACCTTCTTAACAGAGGGGTGCTCTGTAAGCAGGCCAGAGATGACATAAACTAGGTCGGAGACTTGAGCACCCGGGTAGCAGATTGATGCAGCCAGCTTTCACTTCACGTCCCTTATGATGGATTCACCAACTGTCATCGTTGATGGAGGCAGTACTGTAGTCCGTGGTGTCTGCGATGAGGATGGTGTTGTGACCTGGGAACTGACTTGGAGGCGATGCTGCTTAGCCTGCTGGCTTCCCGAGGTAGTGAACGGAAGCGAGACAACTGGGGTCCAGGTGCCACAGGAGATGGAGGATGGGACTGAACAGTCAGAGAAGGGAACTGTTATTGATCATGAACATCAAATTTACCCTCCAGTCAAGTCTCTTGTGGTGGAAGTGAATGGGTGAGGTGCTTTCCTCTTCTGTCAGCTGACCAGGTTCTGCTGCCAGGAGGACAGGAGGACAAGCTAGCTGAACTCCTGACAGCGTAGCCGGGCCGACCGGGAAGAGAACAAAGTAATTTTCAGTGTCATTTGTCACTGGGAGTGCTAATGGTAACATCTTTGTTGTTTGACACAAAGCACAAAGGGGAAGCACTCATAATGAATTGAAGTAGCACTCTCCAACCACGCTTACCGCTCACCTCCCTTTTTATTAGCTTTTTTGTAACTTAATCTATTGGTCGTCTCACTTCACCCTGTGCTTTATATACCTCCACTCTCCTGTATTTCCTTTGTATACCATTCATCTCTTTCAAACTCTGCGGTCTCATGTCTCTCAAACAGCACACTCCAGTGTCTGGAATGTTATTGTTTTTTTTCTTGTTTTGCAATCTGAGTTTGATCCAGGACACTTTAACCTTTTACTTACTTTACTTTCTCAAACTATCAGGACCATTTATTACAGAGTATATAGTGTACATCTTTAATCAAAACTATTATACCAAGTATAATTCCTAAAGCTTGGACGACTGCTCATGTTCTTCCTCTGTGTAAAGGAGGAGCATAAAATGACTTGTATAATTATTATCCTATTATTAATTTATCTAGCCTAGTAAAAATCCTCTGTGCTGAGTCCTTTTTAGTCAGGATTCAGCACTAAGTACAGCACAATGTCTTTTTGTCACTGTATCAAACGCTTTTTGTCACTATACCAGAAATCTTTGATACAGTTGCCATTCTTTGCTTCACATACAGTCAAGACTCATAATGATTATTTTGTATCGGCCTTGATTCTGCCGCTAAGTCATGTCAGCGTCATCACAACTACCTCTCTGATTGGTAGCAGTGCATAAAAGTGAGTGTTGTGTGGCTTTTACATAATACCAAGGGGTTCAGTCCTAGATGCAATTTTTGCTCACAGTTTATATTACTGCTATTGCCTAATATACCTGTAATTTTCATTTCTGTGCTCACCACACTGTTCCTTACTGTTGTATAGAATCTAAGCATCTAGTCACTGAAAATCTTCAGGTTATATTTGATGTTTGGCAAGACTAGCTAATTAATCTCAACATTGTGTTAAAAACTAACTTGGTAGTGTTTTCTATAGCTACAAAGATTGGCTACAGTATTCTACATTTTGTGTTTGGATGATAGGCTTATAGAGAGGGTGCCTCATTATAAATACTGGGGCTTTAGTGTTGATGACACTGACAGTTCACAGTGACGGTTAAGAGATGTCTTTAAAAAACCTGGTTTTCTGTCTAGAAATGAGTCCTGCCTCTCTGAGCTTTGCAGGAAGAGAACAGTCAAAGCTATCTTTGTCCCCATTTTGGGGCAACCATTCTGCATCTAGGTTCATTCCTGGTGATAACAATGACGCACATCATTGTCTTCTTTATGTGAAAGCAGGCTCGTCCTCTCTGTCTTTGAGGCGTGACTAACACTGGTATTCATTAATTTATAAAGGCATCCTTAGTAAATTACCATCTAACATCTTGTCATTGTTGGTTTGGAATGTTATTTAAAAGGCACATGTTCTCTTAAGCCTGGCTCTTACATCAGGTTACTAAATTTAATTCTGAACTGGAAAAGAGGTGTTTTGCCTCAGTGCTCTGCACACTTGAAATGAACTAAGCTGTGTTTTGAGTCATGCTTGCTATTGGCTGCTGTACCAGGACTGATTGTAAATCTATCTAAATCTGATTCTACATGTTGTAACCAATGTTTTCCTTTTGTTAGTCCTGCTGTTGATTTTTCTCAGCACCACTGAAAATGAGGATCTTCCCTCCATGTGTTCCTTAGGTTTACATAAACACTCAATCAAACCGTCAGTCAGACAAAGCTGCTCGTGTCTTTTACTGGCAGTAGGAAACGTACCTCACACTTGTCTATATATTTTATCAGTCAAGAGCAGGGTGCTATGGCACTGCTCTGTTAATTTCCCACAAGTCCAGGGCTTAATTGTGCAGTTGCAGTGTTTCCCTGCCCTCCTCCACCCTCTAAAGGCACCATTATCATAAATCAGGATGCTTGTTTCTTCATTACCAGCGATAATGGGCACTGCTTGTTTGGCATGTATTGATTAGCTATTGGATCAACATACCCCTTCATCAGCCACCGCAGAACTTGCCTCCCTGTGTTCAACGCCTGTTTGTCCTCGGGGGGTGAAACACCAGGCAATTTAAGCAGGCAGCATTCCCAGTATCAGCCAAAATGAGACTCATGGTCCAATTGTTTCCTGGCAACAAGATGTCCCTACGTTATTGAAACAACAATGATGATGTAACTCCTTATGCTGTCGTCCAGTAGGTTTGCCCAAAAAGTTGTCCTGTGTAGCACGTCCTTAACCCTCTAATGTATTTTCTCTGAACTCTCCCTGTGCACTTTTCAGTCTTCCTCCCCAGTGTCTAATAGACTAAGTTGTTTTCTCGGTCACTCGAGTTGTCAGTACACCGTCAAATGCAGCAATTTGTGTTTTCGGTGCTCCAGAGTCGATCGGTTCAATGTGGATGATTTCATGTTGTTAAACATTACTTATTTAGTGTTTCTGTTCACACCACCTGAATTCTCTTTGAAACCAGGGCGGTTGTTTTATTTTGTGTTGTTTTCTGGCCTTGTTCAGCCTCAAGCTAAAGGACTCCTGTGCTGGTTGCTGGGTAGACGGGGGTGGGGGGTGAATCGTAGTTTGCTACCCCACTGTTCTGCTTGGGTTTATTTTTCATCTCTGACACACAGAGAGGTGTTTATCCGCTCTGTTTTGGATCAATCTCTCGGTACCTCATCTTCAAAAACTACACCCTTAGTCTCTGCCTTCATCTCTCTCCCTCTCTCTCTCTCTCTCACACACACACACACACAGATATTCTCGTTCTCTTTTTCATTCTCTCTGCCTCTGCCATCCCTCTTTTTTTTGTCTCTTTTATTATGCCTCTCTCCAATTCTCCTGTTGCTGTTTTGGTTTGTGTCCAGGTCAGTCATCCAATGGATCAGTGGGGGAGGTGTCGATGCAAGTGGATCTCATCTCTCACCCTGGCACTGGAGAGCACAAAGTCAGCGTAAAGGGTGAGATTTCCTGTGCTCTCACTTGTTATTCATCATTTCTCTTCAAATATGTGTACTCCTGCAGATGTTTAAAGGCCACCACCAGCGACAGCAGTAATCTTATATGAGTAATATCGTTTGTCCAAAAGCAATGTTGTGGCCATTATCGTCAAGATTCTTCGGCATCTTTAGAGGTTTGTTTTTCCCAGAGAATAAGAACCAAAGAGCCAAGACCACAGCAACATTTGGGAGCATAGGATTTTTTTTTTATTTTGGAGTGCTTGATCAGGAGTATTGTAACAAAATACATTCCATTTTCTATCATGGTCGAGCCCACTTCACTTAAGGAAAGGCAGGTTTTTAAATACCACTGCTATATTACACTGCTTTATACAGTCTAGCCTAGCACTTTTTGATAACATAACTTAACCAGTTGAGCTCTCTGACAGTCCATCAAATTATGAATGACCAAAACTCTCCAAATGCTAGGGCTAAATATCAGAAAGCTTTTTTTCAAAATGTTTTACAGAAGTCTTTGCCGACAATTAGTGAAGTACCAATGATTGCTATTGCCAACTGCTTTACCAACTTTAATTTCTTATATAATGAATTTTTATGCTTTGCTGTATTTCAGTAAATTTGTAACTTTTCGTATGGAAGTAGCAGAAACAGGTGCTAGCCCTTGTCATTTCCGTGATTAAAAATGCAACAACTGTTTTCAGACATCTATTCTATAATCAGGGACATGTTGTCGTCTTGCTTGCTCATTTGTCAGCAACAAAAAGTTGGACGAAGCTGAAAACATTATCGCTCGTCTACTGCCAGTTACATACTTGCATTGATGTGTGTTCTGCTTATCACTGAGGTACCATATGCACTACAGCTGGCAATCAGCTAACTCCAATCAGCCGGCAGTTACATGACAAAGCTGTTGGCAGCAGTCTGAACAGTGCTGCGGTTTATTTTTTTGGTATATTCATTTTTGGACCAGTCTCATCAATTTCTGTCAGTGGTCTCCTCCATGTCCAAGAGTAATGTCTAAGAAACCCTAGGGAACTTTATTACATTCAATCAAAGTTGGGCATATTGGGGATAAAAAAAATACAAGTAGATAGCCAACTATTTTGTGAATATCAGGCGTGTCTATGATTTCTTAAAATGCACCATCTTCTGGCTACATTACATTGTGGTCTATTTCAGGCTACTGTCGGTGGACAAATGGATATATATGCCTTTCTCACAACAGATTTCCTGCCGTATGATTGTTCTTGAATCAGCTGTGTTTTGTGCTGCTTAGTTTTAAATTCCTCTGCACCATATCTGTGTTGCTTATCCCCTCCTCTGCACTCCCCAGTGATGGCTGTGAACAACCTCAACTGGCAGACCAACGCCATGTTCCGGCCTTTCGTAGAGGTCAACGCTGTGGGACCGCACCTGGCTGACAAGAAGCGCAAATTCAGTACTAAGACCAAGAATAACAATTGGTCACCAAAGTACAATGAAACATTCCAATAGTGAGTAAACCTGCTTTTCATACAGCAACATTTAAACCTTATAATATTACACAACTGTTTTTAAGCATGCCTTATTCCACAGCTTCCTCATTTTTCTGGTTCTTATCAACAACTTTCAAATGTTCTGCAGCGAACAGATGTGTATAGCTAGTAATCAGCAGAAGTTTTCCAACATGGCCTAGCATCAAGACTTTAGACCTCATTTGTTTGCATTAAGGCTATTGTACCAGGGAGCAGTGCTCATTCAGCAGTATTACTTTGTTGAAAAGCAGTCAGGGGAAGACAGGTGACTGCTTCAGTAATCTATAGACTTGTACCCTCACCGACACAGTAATTCTCTGAGCCGTGCCAACCGATGTAATAGAGGTAGTAAGATCTTACACTGTGACTTGTAGTAACGCCATTAAGATCAATGCATGCGCAACGCTGTCTGCATATGTATTCACTCCTGGCAATGTCGTTTGAATTTTAAGAAGTTATTAAGTTGCTGGAGATAATTACAAAACAGCCTAAAGAAAGGCTGGCTGGGGATAAGGTCTGCTATGAATGGAGACGTTCATTTCACTTGCTACACATGATTGAATTGTCTCATCACAGACACACATACAATAAGTCCCCGCTCTATCTGCTGAAATGTCACCCAGACAGCCTCTTTTACTGACAAATTATATTCAGCCACGAACAAAGCCAAATGTCAAGATCTAAAAAGTGAATGGTGTGCACGGACATAGGTCTCTCCTAAATGAGATTGTTGAGCATTTTATCTCTGTAATATCTATCACATTTTTTTTACTGTGTCAGACTTGGGTCATGTAGAGTTTATAAATCATTTTAATTTTTTTTTCCTTTACAGTCAGCATAGATACCAGATAATTGGGTTTGTAGTATAGGACAGCATACTCAGGTCAATAAGCTTAGGTATTCACAAGAAATAACTTTCGTATTAAGGGATTGGTCACATTTTAGTTGGGCTGTCCAATGTTTATATTTTTATCAATACATTTTTATCAGTTTTGTATTGGTTGAATTTCACAGTTGAGTTAATGTAGATACTTAACTTTATAATAAGCTGTCCATTAACACTGGACACCCCAAATAAATTATTAATAAGCCTCACTGTGCACATTTTCCTTTTTTTTTTTAAAGCTGCACTGCACAAAATTGCATTAGGGCACCTGAAGTGAGCACTATAACAGATAAAACACAGAATAAGCGTATAATTTGATGGTTGAGCCTTCATGGCTCTCATTGTCAGTATGGATCTCTGATTGATTACATGCTTATTCCACATTTTCGTCTGTCGCTCACTTCATTAGACACCAGGTAATTTTGCAAAGTGCACCTTTTAAAATGTACAGACTGCTGTCTTTTTTTTTTTTGCAATTATTTGGAACTAAGAACAGTGATATCTACTCATTTTTTGAAGAACATAGAGTTTCAAAAACTATTTGACCTGGATCAGCTCCAGTGTATGTGTGTGCATATCTTGAGTTAGATCTTTCTGATCTCTCCTTATCGTTTCTCCCCAGTGTTCTGAGTAACGAACACGGTCCAGAGGCCTACGAGCTGCACGTCTCGGTAAAGGACTACTGCTTTGCCCGGGAGGACCGCATCATTGGCATGACAGTCATCCAGCTCCGAGAGCTGGCGGAAAAGGGCAGCTGCTCTGCCTCCTACCCCTTAGTAAAGAGCATCTCCATGGACGAAACAGGCCTAACCATCATGAGGATACTTTCTCAAAGGACCCACGATGAGGTGGCCAAAGAGTTTGTACGTCTCAAGACGGACACACGCTCGACAGAAGAAGTGTCGTAATGGGGAGCAAAAAGCAGTATTGAAACAGTTGTGTTGTCTTAACTGAGAGAGACAGACAGAGAGCGACAGAACGAGAGACAGACAGAGACAGGGCGAGAGCAGTAGCACACGTTGGGCTGTCCAGATAGAATGGAGACAGTAGGAGAATAGGATTGTCCAAAGAGAACAGGAGGAGGTCCAACTGGATGTGGGAAAGCAAGAGAGAGAAGGTTGTGTTTGTTTGTTTTTGTGCATGTGCGTAAAACATCTGTTGGAATGTTCATTTTAAACTACAGTATGTACAAGTGTTTACTTACCGTATGCTTACTATTAAGTACTATATTCTATGAATTATGTTATATGAGACATGAAATACCTTTTGTACAACATTTAGTCTTTTTGAACAGAGATTTGTTCCAATAAAGTGCCAAACCAGAGAAAAAAAGAACAAAACAAACGTATATGAATTATGGTGAACTTAGTATGTTTGAAATTTGCTCGATTATTTTGTCCGGTGTAAGTCATTCTCTGACCGTGTGGCGTTTTGATCGTTGAAAAGTCTTTCATTTTGCACCCTCGTTTTGCTTCATGTTTGTCCACACAGCACTGTTGTGCATGTCCCTTTTCATGACCATGTCTCTCCCATGACTCCACAGTGACCACTGGGCAGGGTCCTGTGCCCTGGCCTCCAAACTCTTTGTATTTTAAGTCAACCTGAAAATAGACCATTTTTTTTAAACGGCGATGACTGCTATGTAAACCTTCATAGGTGTTTGTAATTTTATAACCATGACAACAATGATGACAGCCTCCAGTGCTAACAGTCTTAGCAGAAAGGATGGAATTTTTTTTTTTGTCCTGTTTTCTTTTGCTGTTTTTTTTTTTTTTTTCCTTTTGTTTTTGTCCATCGGCTTCCAGCCTTTCTGAATGACCACTGTGAACATGAGCTTTGGAAGGCAAGCTTACATAACATTGCTGACAGTTTGATATTGTTGTTTCATATTTTACGATAACTTTGTTCCTGAGAAACTGCCAAAGTTATAAAATATTTGTACAAAAGCAATCCATTACATGTATGAAGATATATATGTACATGTGATCTATTACTTTTTCAATGCTAAATATTTGATTGTTGATAGGGTGGTACTAAGATTTTATTTTTTGATTTCTTGTGAAGCTGTTAACCAATATGAAAGTTGCACATGTTACTTTACACATTAGTTTTATCAGCTTCTGTCATTTGATTTATTTTTCTTCATAAAGGAAAGAGTCTAACATTTGGTAAATATGCAACATTCCTATGTATTGCACTGATGGCGAATTGTATGTCATGTAAATATATTTAGTGAGATATTGTACAAAAGTCTCCTTTTTTCAATGTGGATAAAGTATGTTCAAATGTGTTAAAAAATCTGGGTCATGTGGAACAATTTTCCAGTCAGCTCTCCTTTAACAATATCCACAGACATTCATAATTTGTGAGTGTATTTACAGTCGAGGGTTCAGGTCCAGTTAACGCAATTACTTTGTCATTTGTACAATAATGTGATCATTAACTAACATTCCAAAGACAGACACATAAACCCTTGTATCTTCAACCATGGGTTGACACAAAATAGGTGTTTCCCTAGTGTTTGCCATCATGATAATTAATAGTGCTCAAAATTTTGTCACTCACTTTATTACACATGCCTCGAGGTTGCTGTCAGCATTGCTCTCTAACACAGACAAACAAGGACAATGTAATCCCCAACAGTTCAACCTGAAAGTAATTAAAACATATCCTGTCACAGAAGTTAAGCGACAGAATTGCATTACTTAATGACGTTCTTGACTTTGTAGAGAAGAGATCGTACCCATTGGCACTTGAGTACATCAAGCACTTTCACCGCTAAAGCGTCTTGTACGACACGTCTCGTGAGACCAGGCAGTATCACAAGACAAGTTAGCTTCTTGCCGTTCAGAAAATCATGTCATCTACGAAGCATTTGAAATTGCAAGACTACAAGGTATGGTTTTGTTCACAGCAGTGGCAGACAAGGCTGCAGCCACCAAGCTTAGAAGAATTGTCTCTGCAGAAAGTCTACAAGCAAAAAAAGGAAATCAATAGACGTCACAGCAAAAGAACTGAAGTGACTTTGGGCTGGTAAATAATAAAGCACCAACCCGGAAATGGCTCATGTTTTCCCAAACAGGTAAGACGGTGTTTCCCATAGTTATACCTATCTATGGCAGCCACAATTCTTACACACATTATCTTCAAAATGTCCACATTATCTGCAATATTCTATTGCACTAAATCACATTGATCAACTGGTGTTGGTAAATTTAGATTGTGATGGAAGCATTGATTATAAATATATTATTTGTCTTACGACTCTGCCTGTGCACAGCTAAATGACAAGGTTGGGTATGTCTGTCTGTGTAAGTAGGAGTGTCTGAGAAGGAGGGTAAAGTAATATGGACAGAGTTTGCAATAACAGTAAATTTTCCCACCAGTACCAGTTTCTCACAATGCCTGCTATCTCTGGAGCTACATCAGTTGCACTTAAGAGCTTTAAGGACCAAGACGAGCCAAGAGACCGTGGTAGCAAAATACTGACTGCCAAATAACAGAAGAGGCTGTGGAAAGCCTGGACTCCAGAGGCATCATTTAAAGACATGTTGCCAGAAGAGGGGAGTCTTTTGGCTTACATTGTGCTGATCGTTTCAGCAGAAAATTCAGTTTTAAAAGGAAAACATTTTAACTCCACCAGATCATGTGACATATTATCTTACAGGATTTTAAACTTGAAAACTGTTTTTTTATGGGTCACATAGCAGCTGCAGCTTGTTAGTGTCACTTTACTCAGGAATTCAGTAAGAGTTGCAAGAGTTCAGCATCCAGAAGAAGCACACATTTCAACAATTTCCAATGTGGTGGCGCTCGAGGACAAAGTTGCAACAGCTTGGTAACAGGAGAAACTCCTTCAGTTCATGTGTCATTTTGTAGCAGTGTAAACTGGAGAGTTTGTCCTGCCTTGCTGTGTTACATGAGAACTCTCCTCATCGAGCAGAACATGGATGTGCAAGATTTGACAGTCCTCAATTTATTCAAAACATCTTTGCCTTCTGGGATGAAAAGTCACTATACAAATGTCCCCCACCCAGTGAAATCAAAGGTTATGGGCCTATCAATCGGTGTGCACTTGGTTGTCCCAGTGTTAAGGTACCTCCTAATGATAATGCATAACATCCAAAAGGATGCTTTTTCAAGGTTTTCCATGCCCACTTGAGCTATTTGCAGCTTTACGTTGTGGGGTGTCTGACTCATGCCAACAAGTTGCTTCACACTTGGCTATCCATTCCTCCGTCACACAATAGGTGTCATCACATCTAAACAGATGCTCTAATTTTAACTCAGTTGCTAGAATAAAATGTTGCCATTTTACAACCTGCCAAGCAATAAATACAAGTTGGAATTGGCAGTGATGCTTATATAGACAACAACACAATGCATGCAGTATCACATGCTTAAAAATAAAGTGCTAAAGCTGGAGCCCAAGTAGTGAGAAAGGACAAGCTTGGTGAGGACTGAAGGTGAGTGAGAGCCAAAAGCCAGCAAGACAGTGTAGCCAGAGTGGCAGGAGATATGACGGAGAGATTGAGGCAGGGTTTCCACTACATGAGACAGGTGCCGGTTTTGCTACCTACCTAACCAAATGGCTAGTGGTATAAGTTAGCTATGTACTACATAAATTATTCAGTTGTTTCCTGCAATAAAAATGCTTTGCTGATTTAATAAATCAGTTCATGAATATGCTATTTAAGGTAGCAAAGGATTTACTGTTGTTTATACCATTCTAAATTCAACAACTTAATAAATACAATCATCTGCAATAATTCTGCATAAGAGTTTGCTTAATCGAGATAACCTAACACAAAGGCAAAAGCACCAGCGACTATTGAGTGTTTGACCCTCTTGTGAAATCATAGCGTTAGAATTTAAAACACGGTTCTCTCATGCTTTTGCTCTGAATTGTAAATAGAGTACAATTATTCCTTGTGTCAAATGAATGAAGCCTAAGTGGCAGGATTTTAAGCATCCATTAGCCTCAAAGCATTTGCTTTGCAACTAAAACTAATACTGTGTACAAGCCCATTCAGGCTGTACAGTTCAAGGTTTATTATTATATATTCACCAGTTTTATCAAATGGTGGGGCTTCTGTTTTGTTGTCAGGCCAGCCAGGCTTTGAAAGGCAGCCAGCGGTCTATGTTTCAGTGACTATTCTAGTAAGTACATCATCTGTTTTATTGTAGGCATAAGATCATGGGATGCTGTTCAACTGGGACAATTTGTATGTGGTGATTAGATGCCTTATAATAATCTTCAAAGAGTGTGTGTGTGTGTGTGAGCGTGTTCTGCACTTTTCTGAAAATAGTTCTGTATTTTGGCACGGCAGGCAGGCCTCTACATTAGTACTCACAGTACTATAGCTGTGATTCAGACAGGTGAAGGTGTTAAGAGCTGATGTGTGTATGTGTATGTGTTAGTGATATTAGATGGAGGCTATGGTGTAACTGATATAATAGAGGTGGGCCAGTCTGGGTCAAAGTCCATCGTTGTTTTTTAGTCTCAGCCTATCCCTGTGTGGACAGTTGACCAGCTGTCCACACAGGAGAGAGATGTTCATGTTCATGTTTTAACACCCGGTGATGACAATGAAAAACACTCTCCCTTTAAAAGCCAAGTGCATTCCAAAGCTGCTTATCCTTGCTATCAGCTGTGCCTTGGTCAGACGCCCACATAGCTCATCACCTGTGCCAGG
>OMLB01064375.1:0-26353 GCA_900302555.1 Myripristis jacobus | reverse complement strand
TGTATGTGTTAGTGATATTAGATGGGGGCTATGGTGTAACTGATATAATAGAGGTGGGCCAGTCTGGGTCAAAGTCCATCGTTGTTTTTTAGTCTCAGCCTATCCCTGTGTGGACAGTTGACCAGCTGTCCACACAGGAGAGAGACAGGATGAAACCACATAACGAGCGCAGCCCCACATGGCCATTTGGATTTGACAGCTATTCAGACCAGCTTTTGGAATATTTGTGGCTATCTTAAAACATGTTACAAATTCAAGTTCAGGTTTATTAAGATCCCAATATCACTGTTTAGCAGTCTCAAAGGGCTTTACATGGCCACATTTACAACAAACAGGACAACACCCCCTGACTTAATCATCATAGCAACCAAGAAAAAACGACCAAAAAACCCAGCTAAACAGGGAAACAGGGAAGAAATCTTGAGAGGGACCACAGAGAGGGGAAACCACATTCCTGGCCAGACAGGTGCACAATAGGTATCAACCCAGTGAGCAAAATAAAAGCATTACACTCATAAAGCAAAAGAAAACATACAATCAGACAACAGTCTGTAGTCTGCTGACCTAAAGATGGGGGCCTCGTCTGTGCAGCAGACACTGACACAAACCACTCACACAGACAGAGGAGAACTTGTTAATAACACAGAAAACATCACAGTCACAGCTGAAGGTTGAGAGGACAGAAAAGAAGAGAGAGACTCTGGGAAAAATACCGAATGCTATACAACACAAAAAATGTCAAATGTCAACACAACTGGCAAGCAGGCTGATTGGCAGTCAGCTGTGAGACAGGAATAGATGGCATAAGCACTGAATTTGCCTTGAATACCTTGAACATGCCACTGCAATGTGTAAATGTACTTTGTGCGCTGAATTAGGATGTAACTGCACTGATTTATATTGAATTGACAATTGATCCCTCCACAGCAAGAATGCCTGTTTGACTCCCTTGACTGATGAGCCTCTCCTTGCACAGAAAGAACCTCAGATTCTCAGAGTTTCATGTTTTAACACCCGGTGATGACAATGAAAAACACTCTCCCTTTAAAAGCCAAGTGCATTCCAAAGCTGCTTATCCTTGCTATCAGCTGTGCCTTGGTCAGACGCCCACATAGCTCATCACCTGTGCCAGGGCGTAATCAGGCCAGACAAAGTAAGTTAATTTGTCAATGTCATCTTATTGTCTTTTCTTTACAGCAGGAGAAGCTGTTGGGGAGCAGAGAGCAATAAAAAAGAAAATGAGTGGTATCAAGAGAGAGACAGGAAAAGCACAGATAGAGGCGAGAGGATGGGATAGTGAAATGGAGACATGCAGGGAAAAGCAGAGTGAGTAAAGAAATATAGAGGAACGAGAAGGGGAGAAAGGAAGGGAGATATTTTTAGCTCTGATCCATAATGCCTTTGGAGATCAATGGATCTTCTTCACACCGAAATGATGCCAGAACTTACACTCAATTGAAACGCATCTCCCCACAGGGCTTTCCTTACTGATTAACGGCAATGCATTTATGTGGCTTAGTGAGGATTTTTTTTCTTTTTTTAACCAATGTTGCCTGTGTCAGCACCAGGTACAGCAGCACACATGCAGAACTGTAATCCTGCAGATTGTGTGAGCCAGTATGTATGTGCACATAGTGTTGTCAGCATACTGCACTGAAGACGTTCCTGTATCACAATGTGCTTTGCAATGGATTCATATTTTTTAATAATATTAAAATGAGGATACGATCTAATTGCATTCTTTTCTGCTGAAAGATACAGCTACTTAGAAGAGGGAAAAACAAAGTGAAGTTCTAGTCCTAATAATGTTTAGCATCCTTTTTACCCGAGCTATTAGCAACCTTTAGTTGACCAAATTAGAGAACTGTACAGAGTTATGGCCACTTTCTTTTGCTCTACATTAGCCAAGCAATTTGTTTACACAAACCAATTAACACACCCAAAAAGAGAAAAAGACAAGAAACTGGAAACTAAAAATGCACAACCCAAAAAACCATAGGCACACACACAAAAAAGATATTTCCACCACACAACCACCACAAAATATGAAGCCACTTCAAACCTGTCTCAGACTCAAGTGCATCCTACTCAAATATAATGCCAGCCTTCTTTGATCTAAAGGATGATTAAAGAAAAATGTTCTTTAGGTCTTTTTTTCACTAATGATGTCCAACCATGACACCTGACACAGAGAAAACTCCAGAGAACTAAACAAACACCTAAGCAAACAGAGAAGAGGCCTTGGCCTTTGGCACTCCATTAAACACCGTCTCTCTTGGTGAAGCAGAGCACATTAGGCTTCAGGACAGAAATAAAAGCAGCACACCATGCAAAATTCTCTATCACGAGTTCCCAACCGACTTGGTTACTGCAGCATGTAGAGAAACGCCAACCGTGATATGGTGCAAGAGGGTGTTTTAGAGTTTCAAGAGGCACGCAGAGTACAGCATGCTGCTGGTTTAACTAAAACAATTGTTGGCGTGTTTTGGATTATAGATAGAACACCCGAGTGACATAAAGGAAAAACCAACATAACGTGTCTTAGTAATGTGTTTGGCCGCGACAAGCCACCACACAGCTCTGTAGACTCTGGAACTGTATTGGAGGGAGGGACCCCCTTTCTTCCAGAAAATACTGTATGTAGATCGGGATATTACATTGGCTGTAGTGTGCAAAGCCCTCATTATGAAGACAAATGCACTTCTGAGAGTTCAGCAATGCAAACACCATATGTACTGCTGTACGTCCACTTAGAGGGCAGGCTCTCTGCAAATCAATACAAAGTTATTCTGAGCGATACACCTTCATCCTGAGATGCAACTCAGGATGAAGGTGAAACATCATCAAAACACCAAATTAGGGAACATCTTTTGGAAGAGTGGTCTTCCCTCCCTCCAGTGAGTTCCCGAGACTTGTAGAAGTCTATGCCAAGGCACATTGTGGCTCATGGTGGCCAAATACCTCATTAGGATTCATGTTGGTGCCAAAACAGCTTTGTTTTAGCATTCCGGCTTTATTTGATAGCAACTGTAGAGAGCGACAGGAGAGGCAGGGGATTACATGCAGCAAAGGGCTGGAATCAAACCTGCGTGATACATGATATGCACTCTACTGAGTGTGCCACCAGGGTGCCTCTGTTGGTTTTCCCTCTAATTTGTGACTGCGTCTGTAGTGGGGGAAGACTGTGATGGAGCAGCAGTTGTGAGTGGGAGACACACAGGTGTTGGAGCCAGAATCAACGAGGTAGCCAAGCATGCCCACTGTGTGCACTGCAGCGCACATTGTTTAACTCAGCGATCGCAGACAGCATGACATCTGAACCCCAGGCTGCAACATTCTTTTCTTTTTTAGAGCAACTGTATGTGTTTATGTCAGGCTTTTATGTCCATAACAAATGGTTGGAGGTGCACAAATAACTGAGGGTGCACCAGGGGAGCTCCAGGGTCTAAATGATACAAGATGGGCCTGCAGGTACATATCTTGTCTCAGTGTAATGGATCAGTTGCCTGATACAATGTGGATTCTGGAAGAAATTTCAGACAAAGACAAGCTGACAGAGCAGCTGGAGCCAGAGGGATACTGAGTCACATAGATATGAATCTTATTGGATATGCTGCAATCTTCCAAAAGGTTTTGGGTGACTCAAAGTTTTTTGTCAGATATGCTCCAGTCAACAAAGCTCAATCTTACTAAACCTGTTGAGCTGACAGAAACACTCCAAGAGACTCTCAGAGATTATTGCAGTGAGACCTTTTTTGATGAGCTGCGGGCAGAGATACTCAACAAGTCAAAAGGGTGAGATGGAGAACAGGTCATCTTCAAGGTAGTGTTGCATCTAGTCTTGGACAGCAGACAGAAGAAGACTGCAAAAGAGTGCTGGAGTTACACTGGTTATGTCATTTAGCTGTAGTATCACCAGTCACCTCCGTGGTCAGTGTGAACTCTTAAGCAAGTCAAGAGACCCGATGTGCTAAAGCTCTGGGTTTGGAAAGCAAAGGTCTGATATCACTTACTACAGCAAAAGTAAAAGTATTGGTCCACATCACAGCAAACATTAAAGTTACACTTCAGAAGAGTCATTTCTTTCAGGGTGTTTGATATACTCACTTGTAAGAAGTACTTTGATGTTGAAGGTGGTGCAGGTGGCCTTTTCTAATGCATATGCTAATGGACTGTTGAAACTCAAACAATGTATTTGTTTCTGAGCTTCTCCAATGTTTTGTGTGCAAACACTTTTTCTGAAAAGGAACGAGAAACTAAAGGTATCAGGAAAAAAGTAAAAGTAAGTACAAGATAAATCTCTGAAATGTGGAGTAATTGTTGCATATTCTGCTTTGAAGGGTTTTTTTTTGTTATCGACATCATTTTTTTTTTTTTTTTGCATCGTTAATAATGCGCTTGCTTTCTTGGATTATAAATTCACCAGTTTTGTGGCCTTGGATGATATGTGGTAATTACACTCGTGCTGTCCATTTTTTTTTACACATCTTTGGTGCTAGAATTATTATCCTGCTGGCAGCTGCTGTAACCACTGGCTATATTACCTTTACTGGAATTATCCCTGGGGAATATCAGTCATTGATTAGTCTTTTCAAAATCTGTCTTGTTTTCGTGCACTGAAAATTGAATTATATTTACTCAATATAATCACTTATATTCACACATGTACAATACTTTGCTCTTATTCCTGCCAGAGTGTAACCTATATTGTAAATGCATTTAATTTATTTCAAGCAGGTTGTGGGAACATTGATTTTCAGAATCCATTTTCTTAAGTGTATAACAACTGTCACTGAAAACTGATATCACTGCTTAAAATGATGCATCTCTCCTTCCACCCCTATATTTCACCTTGCCATCCCATGTATAATATTACAGAATCGCCACCGGAACAGAGGAGAAGAAGAAAAGGAGGAGGAAACAGTTCACATGGTGGAAGAAAAGAAGAGGTGATGACTATGGACATAATCTGAGAACTTAATCTTTAAACACCACAAATACAGATAATAAAATTTCAAAATAAATATACCTTATGTAATGTGGAAAATTTCAGAGTTTAAAAAATTATTTTGATTAATTTTAAATAAGTCAGAAGTCTTTGAATCTACATGTGAAACCACATGGGTCTCCATGTGTGTTATGGTGTGTGTGCAGGTTAATTTTAGGATCAGTAGTTTCACCAGTGAGCTGCAGTATTTAAATTAATTTGTTTCCTTTATTCCCTGCTTGGTCATTTGTTTTGTTTTGCTTTGTATGTACTGTGTTTCTGTGCCACATTTTCAGGTCTGTTTATTTTTACCTGTCCTCCAGAAATCTTCCCTCGGTTTTTGTTTTGTCATGCCGAGAAGCCATAATAAACAGTGGCATTCAACCATGCCTCTCTCCCTGCAAATGGGTCCTCTTCTCAAAAGCAATCTGACCCTCGGACCCTTTGTGCTAATTGTGCCTGGCATAAATTTTACTTTTCATGATGCTGCTAGCCTGAGCCATTATGCCTGCCGAGCTGGCTTGCCTTCCTTCCACTACCCATAACTAAGAATGCCTGACAGTCGGAATGGGTCAGGCTTTCATGACCGGACATGGAAATGCATTCATTCATTCACTCACCTGTATTAAATATACAATTACTGTTCCGGTATCGTTCCTGAGGCAATGGGGGAAGCACTTTTGTAAAAGGAAAGCCTATCTTTACTTTGCCCATGTATAACATCAGATAAGAGTTTGTTTAGGCCTTTATAACCATTAACCTATCTCAATCTACTGTACACTTGAAGCACAGCAGCTTCCTGTGCTGGGCATAAAAGCATAAACAGAGAGGTTGGCAAACAGCCAGAGAGCTGATTTACCTCACTGATGATTCGTTAAAATCAATTACGAGGAAAGGCCTCGATGAATTCCAGAGACAAATGATACAGCGTAAGACAAAGGGAAACCATGTAATGATAAAGACTGCACAAGAGGGGGATGCATTATACAGGTCGTATGAGACAGGAGGAATCTGTAATATAATATTTTATGGCCAGCTGTTATGATGAAGGAACGCCCAACAGGCATGTAGCATCCAGCCTACATTTTCTGTGCACCCTTCACTGCAAACACATTTTTTTCTTGTCTTTTTTTTAAAAAAATGTATCAGGGGAAGACTGATAGAACACACCTTGAGGCAAGGATTATCTACTCATTGCATTTTTCCTTCTGGGTTGAAAACTCAGACCAGACAAGATCCAGTCAATATCCTTGCTAACCTATATGCCCACGTGTGGGTCCATCTCTGACCATGTATAGACTTAGCTGCTGTTATAAATTTGAGGTTACAAAAAGGTTGAAACTTAAATTTAATTGGACCAACCTGGTTAAATGGAGAGAAGGAACAAAGTCCAATAAAAAAAATAAAAAATAAAAAAAATAAATTCAAAGAATATATTACACTTAGACTTATGCTACCAGCACCCTTTATACAGCAGAGTACGGTATGTGGTTCCTCATTAGCCTCAATGAGAGCCACAGGGCTGGATGAGAGGGCAGAGCTGCTCAAGTGTTGAGTAACGAGCTGGGAGCCAAAGGGCAGAGGCTCGCCCAAGGCAGTGTTCTCCCTCTCCTTAAAAAAATACAGTATGATGAGATGTTTTACATTACCATGCAATATGATGCGACCCGATATGATACAGTATGATACAGTACAGCTCAAAAGAATGCAATGCAAATGATAAATGTAAAGCCCTCTGAGAAATACAATAAAGAGCTAATTTGACTTCATTTCACTTATGTGATCTAATACAGTATACTTCAGTAGGATGAACACAATGGTATATGTGTTATATGATGCAGAAAATAGAGCACAATTGAAATCAATACAGTACCACTTATGATATATGGCTATAAAGAAAAAGAATAAACTAAGTCATTTATCCAACATACAGACATAAATATTCAAATGTTTCCATTGCATGAATGAAATCTATTTCTTGACCTGGTAAACAGGACACTATGGTATTTTATCAGCTGCTCTGTTCAGAGTTGTATACCTTAAAATCCACCTAGTTACATTGTTAGATAATGCTCAAATGAGGAACTGACTGATGGTAAACCAGTTCTTGAGTAACACCTAATCACATTTTATAGACTAGCTGATAGTTAATTGAGAAATGACTTCCCTTATTGATCACTCATCCACTTAACATAACCTGATGTATTAATTCAGCTGCTTTACTCCACTGTTACATTTACTTACTTAGTTACAACTCTAATTACTTGCTAACTTACTGTCCATTGCCTTGGGCAAACAAGTAAATGATGTGATCATTTTTTTCCCATCTCTCTGTAACTGTCTAGACAGTTTCCCTGGACAGTACACTCTCTGCGAGCATCACAGTGTTAAGTCATCCACAGTCCTCCTGGTCTCTGCTCCACCTCATCTCCCCAAGGCTTTCCCCTCACCTCTCCACCACTAGTGCCTTGTGTGTCTCCTTTTCTCCTCTTACTGCATTGATAAATCTTCAGCACTGTGTGGTGTGTGTCTCTGTGTGTGTTTGTGTGTGCCGTATCTATATTGTAACACAGCACTACCTTTGTAGGTGTGTGACTGTGCATTTGATGCCTATTTGGGCATGTGTGTCTCTATATATGATTACGTGTGTTCTGCCCTCTTTCCCTCACCAGTCTGCCTCAGTGTAATTACAGCAATCTGTGTCTCAGTGGGCAAGGGAGTCTGCTCCAGCGCCTGACATTAAATACAGGGAAAGCTGCTGCTCTACAGCCACAATGGGGACAAAACAGCAAGCCATTAAAACATGGAGGTGGATATTGTAGCTGTTAAGAACAGAAGGAAGGAGTGCTAAGGCAGCACAGGCTTGGCTCTTATGGTCATTAGACACAGGGGAAAGCTTCTATGACCTCTGCAGCATTGCACAGGACATCAGCTCTGGCTCTTTGGCTGTAACAGATGAGATGTTGAACTGAACTATGGCACCGTTGCGGAGCAGCCCACCGCGGGCCTGTAGCACAATGCCGTAATTACTTCTGCAGTTTGACAGTTTTATAGCAAACACGCATGACAGTGAGAAGGGAAGGTGGTGGGGCTGAAAAGAGGGATAAGTGTTATTTATTTCTGTGTGGAATAGAGTCATCTTGGTACACTTTTCAAAAGATTGCACCGTGTCATTTTTCAACTTTTGATTAAAAGGAAGTGTGCACATCTATTATTTGGTCACCACATCACTGAAAAGCAAGTATATCATTTTGATTAGAGTAATCACTGGATTTAAAAGGCCAGAGCTGAGTTTTTTCTGTGAAGGTTTTTTTTTTTTCTTGGTCCTGGGAAATAAAATCTCCTGTTCTCTCCGTGCCTCTACAGTCTCTTTGCCTGACAAATCTCCAGAGATTTTCCTGTGTCGGACTCAAAGCTGTTTGTACCGCTCTCTCTCTCCATTGGGCCGCTGCTACACAGCAAAAACACAACAGAGACACTATTTGTATTCTTTGCTCATAAATCAGCTGAGTGATTTCAAAGCAAGAATAAAGGACATGGCTAACACAGCAAGCATCTATTCAACTGAGTCTTTATCTCGTGGGAGTCCACAGAAACACTCTTGGAAAATGCTCAGCTACACAGCACTGTATACTATTATTTGTATTCATTCTTTTATTATTTTTTTTTTAAAAATCTATTCTTACTGCCATGGTTGGAGGACACAGAGTTCAGCTTACTGTGAAAATAAATGTTTTCCCTTTTTTTTGCCAAACAGGTGTCCGCCTCCTTATTAGGACGTCTCACATTGTGCTAACAAAGTGAGACCTCAACGAATTCCTGAGAGAAAGTCAATTCTGGGGCATCTTTCTTTGGGGGAGTACAAGAGCTCTCACTTGCCGCATTAAGTGAAACGAGGAATTTGTTTCCTTGCATAAAACTCAGAGACACACATAGCCCTGCATTATCACATTTCAACAAAGTAGCACATGGTGAGCCAGGAATAGCATGGGATGCAGTAACCTGCTTAGGGACAACTGACCATATTCACACAGGAGCCACTGCACTCTCATGTCTCGTGGGAAGTGGGAAGCTCAAATTCGGTACATAAAATGTCAAACGACAGTGTCCCGGGTGGTAGCCTAGAGAGGACCATGTGTTTGATCTAGTGTGTCTGTGTGTCTTTTTGTCTGTCCATAGCTAATCTCGCACACTACTGGGCCAATCAGGCTAAAATATATATATTTTTTTATCCTGCTGTGGCCAAGTTTGCTTTGATCTCAGGTGCAAAAACACAGGCAGTGTGTTGTGTTTTTTGGGTGACCCTATAAAACAAAGAAAATAAACAGAACACAGAGCAGACACACGGGAGAAAAACACTGATGAAACAGAGACTGATGTAATCTGTCAGTAAGGGGGGGGGTGAAGCAGCCCGATGCTTCACGACTCTAAAAAAAATTATTTGTAAAACGGCTGTCGGTGTTTCCTACATCAGAGGACTAAGGGACAGAGAGGTGGGGGCAAGCTGGTGTGTGTGCAGTGACAGACCAAGTGGGGTGTGTATGTGTGTGTGTGTGTGTGTGAATGAGGGAGAGAGCGTGAAAGAGAGGAAGAGACCTTAGTAGTGATTTTAATTTTTAATATTTTAATTTCTGCTTTTTCTGAAATGTGGTTTCTGTCAAAAGCCCAAAAGACCCAGAAATGGCTCCATTCCTGTAACGGTCCCTTCTTGAGTGATAAAGGAGAGGCTCACAGCTCTTGTTTTGCTGATTCTGAACTTGGGGGGAAAAAAAATTGACATGTTTTATCAAGATTCTGCAATGGCAATATCATGGGGAAAAAACATATAGCTATTGTGTGTGCCTTAAAGTTGGCTTTGGTTTAATAGGAAATAAAGCAATAAAATTTTGTCCGTGCAACCTGGAGTACAGTAGTGTGACACTGACCTTCTATTCACAAACTCAAGCTTCCCACCTCTGAGAGTGACGTAAATTAAGAGTGTCAGTTGGACAGTTTGACTGTAAGGGACTGAACGTGTGACCTCTTGGTAGAAGAAGCGTTTCTTTAACCACCAAGCCGCTCCACAGTGCCCATGGCCTCACTGACCCTTGTGGACAGTTGTCAGTGTGCAACAATGCTGAACGCACTGAGCTCCACGCGCTGCAGGTAGCAGGTCTGGGAGCAGGGGGGTGGCTGGAGAGTCTTCCAGCAATGCCATCTGTCTGAGTTTAATTACTGCTCTGGGCCTCAGCTGGACCTCCGCTCTGCTCTGCCTCATACGCCGTTCACGTGGAGTCGGGGTTATGGGGTATATTCCAGTTTCCCACCAGGACGTGCACATGAACTCACTTCCATGTTGTACAGTCAAGACAGATAAATCAGGATTCTAGATGTAAAATGAATTTGTCCTGTTTTCGGTGAACAATAACAGATTTGATAATATGATAATATGATAATATCTCAGTGAGCCACGGATGAGATATTAAAATGTGAAGTCATGTTTGATACATATAGTCCTGGTTGTTTTTGTAAAGCGATGAAAAACCCACACATGTTGGCTCAACAACCCAATGACAATAATGTTTCTGATTCTGAGTTATAAAGCTCATGGATACATGTGGATTTTTTTTTTTAATGTTAAACCTTTTGAAAACCTGGCTTATTGGATCTGAGCATGAGGGAAATCTTAAAAAGGGAACGGATGATTTAGGATAAGCCATAATGTCCTTAAAATTCTTCTGGGCTATATATATTTTTTTCCCAGCACTTTCATTTATATGACAAATAGCTTATTTATAGTGGCACTTTTTTCTACCAACCACCCATTAAGATTTCCTCTGCCAACTCTCAGGTAGACCACCTCATGAGCAACATTGCCATTATGCTTGCAATGCTGTGTAAAATTCCATTTAGCATAAGTGGCTCGGCCTCAGGGGCACTGTCTGGCATATTAAATGTAAATTAAATGTGAAGAGGCTTGTGTGCATGTGCACCCTCCCAAACACACAAGTTATGCTCATACAGTGGAATATAACCCATGTAGGCATTTAGCTATGGCTGGTGCACACTGACAGTTGTGCTATTAATCATGATCACTGGAGTAGGAGCACCTTTCACACTTCATACACACTCTGATGCACACTATATGTGGGTCACTCATTTTCTCAAATACACGCTAGTGTGTACATGAGAGTGTGCATGACATGGGGACTGCACAACATGACATATGACATTTGGAAATCTGGCAGGTTAGAATCTCAAATATCAGCAGGGACATGGTTTGCGATGTACACCGTCCCTGTGGTTGCATCTCCCACTCTGACCATCAATGACCAGACAGGGATGTAACCTACAACACTGAGGGGCGAAATAACAGCAAACAACTATAGGTCACCACAGGAGAAAATGGTGAAACCTTGAAACCCAAAGAGTAGCTAAGAGATCCGATTTGGCAGATTCCCATCTGAGAAGAGCAGACTTGCTCAAAAACAGCTCAGCGGCTGAATTGGACTGGATCAGTTTCACCCTGCCTCCTTTATCGTCTTCTGCTGAAGGACGTGTCACTGATTCATCAATAATATGATTAATTTACCGTCTGTAAGCAACATGTTTCTTTGCTTTTTAATTATTTTTAATTCTGAAAATAGGCCTATACATCATATTAGTAAAAAATGTATATTTGATTATTTCGTATCTCATCAATAATTACAGCCTACCTTCAGTAGCACAAGTGTAGAGAAGACTTTTAGACTTTTCTGAAACCACAAGAAGAAATCCTGATCAATTTGCTAAATCCAGTAACAGGAGACAGAGGGCATTTTATAATATTGTTAACATCTCATTACACACGTGTCACATGAAGCTGAGGGGGAAGCAGCCTCTCACTCTCCCAAAATGTATTTTGCCCAGTGCTAAAATTTTATGAGGTTTCTCTTTTCTATAAAACTCAAACATAGTCCACATTTGCGATTTATGAATGTTTGGTGGTGCAGAATAAGTTTCTTCACTGCCAAGCAATATCTTTAAGGAAATGAGGTGATGACACAAGAAGGAAACAGTGCTGGTTTTCTTTGGGCGAATGGAACGGGGGTCATGCGACCTGATGTGACCTGATGTGACCCTTCACGCTCCACAGTGAAGAGAGAGACATGCAGAGGGAGAGAAGACAAGAGAGAAATGCACACAATGTGAGAGTGACAGCAACGGCAATTAGTTGATGCAAAAAATAAAACATGCGTGTCATTTCAGGAATGTACCGACACACAGATTTTTTTTCTGTGCTTCAGATGAATCAGTGAATCGTGTCACCCCTACTCACTACCATTTGTGGATCCTTGTGGAAAATAGCAGGTGCAGCTTAAGAGTCAATCAAACAGATGTGGGAGGAATGAAAGCTGAAACAGATTTTTGAAAGTTTTTTTGTGGGTATTTCTGCTTTGATTTGATAGTGACAGCAGAGAGAGACAGGAAAGGCAGGGGAGAGAGAGGGAATGACATGTAGTAAAGGGCCTGGGTCGGATTCAAACCTGGACTGCTGTGTAAAAATCCTCTATCAGTGAACATTTTAGTCATTCATTTTGTGCGATTTTGTAAGGTTAGCACTTTGCAGTGGTTCTTAAAGTGGGATCCAAAAACGCTTAATATATTGAATACAGAAATGTGTCATTCTGCAACAGAAGAATTAAGACAACCACCTCTTATAGTCTGCAGGAGGGGCCCTGGCTCTTAAGACAAAATAGTCCCTTCCTGTTCCAAAAAAGAGAAAAATCAGACCAAACACCCCTTCCTAATGGTTCAGTAACAATCATGCAGATGTTATGTACAGTTCAATAATATGATTAAATATTCATTTTTTAGCCACCCTCATATGGGAAAACTATTCATTATATTTATCACATGTTCCACTCCATTTGTTATATATATTCTTAAGTGCCCATGTGGCTTAGTTTATGCTGCTAAAACCCCTCTGCCTCTTAAACAGAGCATCCGTGAGTGTAAAAGCTCAATACAAAGAAACGATCAATCATATCATGTTACGGTCCATCTCCACAACAAAAGACATGACATCTCATCTCTGAGATACTGGGGGATGGAAAAAATAACAGGACACCAGAGCATTTATGCTCAAACAAACCATTGGAGGGCATCTGTGACACAAGCTATCATCTCCATGGCAATCAGCTGGATATGTTTCCATTTAGAAAGACGTCATGGCAATGACTGAACTATCAATCTATCCAACCAATGAATATCTAAGACAACAAACAAAGGAGTCTGCGACCTTACAATCGCTGGCTTCATTGTAGTAATCAGACACTGTCGGTAAACATCACATTGTAAAAATAACTGTTAAATTACCCAATACCTACTCTTGGTTTCCAAGTGGTTTTGTCGGCAAGCTATGTTATGCTTTAAGACTTAGTGCTATGCTGTATTTTGCTTTGTATTGCATGTTGTGTATATCTTATTAGTTGTTTCCTTATATACAATGTGGTTTTGTCCGCAGTGTCTGTGGTTTTCTTATACAGACCACAGTTGTCAAAGTAGCATAAAGATGTATTCTTTACTATTGTCTTAAATTTATTTGAATGTACATTCAAATGTATAAAATACCCTTGTCTATATGTGCCACCTTATTGTCTGTATGTGCCACCTCATCTGTTTTATAGTGGTATTTGTATATAGTATGTTGGTGTGGAATGCATGCTGAAATGTCAGTGATTGAATAAAAGTGTGTCCTTTGTGCAAGAGTGCAGTGTGTGGAAAATAAATTTGTGTGTATGGAAAAGAATCTGGATGTGCCAGCTACCCGCAATCAATCTGAGAACCGCTAATACCATAAAATGATAGTCAAGGAGGTTAATGAGGAGGTTATTGGCTACACGGCTGCAGCATTTTTTGTGTTAGAATATATGGCAATATTTAATTTTTGTAATGATTGTAAATCTTTTGATGTTATGTGACAGTTATTTCTGTGAAATGGCCTGGAGAGGCAGAACACAAATCCTCCTGTTGTGTCAAAGGGCACATTGTGTGCACGTGTGTGTGTGTATGGGTGGGTGCCAATATTAACCCTCTGATGCATGAATTATGAAAGCCTGAGTTCAGATTTTTTTCTTATGTGTTTTTACACTTCTTAGGGCATGAATATTTCTGTGAGTCTCCATACTTCTTTAAGCCATGGTATTACCATGTCATTCTACTAGTATTAATATGTTTTCAGCAACAAGAACTGACAGTCTCTGCATAAACCTCAATGTAGGGGAGCAGCAGAGAGCACTCTAACAGCTGATATGCATTTCCGCCATAGAAACCATTGCATTTTGGAGAAAATGACTTTTAAACTGTCTTTTAAGCTGTCCACTGTAGTGACCGCTATGCGCCAGAGGGTTAAGGGTCACCAAGTAGTCTGCCAATTGTTTTTAAGAATTCAGCAACCATTACGGTGGAGACAGCAGAGAAATAGCCCACTTCAAAATCAAATTCATCCATCACACATTAACTCTTACATTCTCACATTAACTTTTACTTAACTCTCACAATTACTTTTACTCACAGACAATTGAAGGGAAGTCATAATCAGCTAGCTATTTTTAGATGGTCGTCAGTAAACATTTCTGACTTTTCTACATTTGAATGAATTAGATTGTTCACAAAAAAGAAGTAATAAGTGGAAATGTGTAAAAAAAAAAAAAAGGTGTAAAAGACCATTTGCGACACTGTAACTTTACGGATCACCAGTTGAAAAGCCCTGGCCTAAGGCAATGAATTGGCTACCTGCATGCTGATGGCTTGGTGATACGTGCAGTGGCTCTGGGTCTTCCATAGGCCAGAGTGGATATCTGGGTCGTTAATCTCTATAAGGAGAGGAGACAGCACAGGCCGGGCATGTTAAGGAGCTGCCCTCCTCGCATGATGCATCATCACCAGCAGCCCGCCCGTTTACACACTCGTCTTCATTTCCACATCTGACAGGATCCCTTAACACCCACTAAGCCACAGAAACCAAAAAAACAAAACAAACAAAACAACAATCTACGTCGTTGTAAGACGACACCAAAGTCACTTTCCCCTGAGTTACTCTTGTGAATACAGATGATAGCTGTTGTTATTATCATAGGTTTTTATTGCGCAGCGCTGAATGATATCACCAAGGGGAGGGCAAGGAGATCATCTTGAAATGATTATGGAATTGCTTTTCCCCTTCCCTGCTTCTGTTTTGGGCAGACAGATCAAGGATCAGGAGAAGTTTAAGCAATATAGCAATACTATTACTGCATAATATATAGCAGCATCACAAAAGAATATACTTTTAAAGGGCACACTGCATCCACTGCAGGTATAAGCATTAGGGATGCATAATATTTTCGCCAATAACTGATATGCCACATATTTTGCACATATTTTTTTCCACCTATGGACTCTGTGATGTCATTAAATTTTACATGTGGCAAAACATATGTTACTCCTGGTGCTGGTAACGTCTGACGCTATGCAACTTAAATGTGTTATGTCATAATCATGAGGTGCATTAGTCAGAGACACCTGGCTGTTGCAAAAACCATTGCAAAGAAAAAAAAGGGCACAGGTGCAATTAAAGTCTGCCTTATGTGATCATTGCCTAAGAGAAGTCTGTGTAGTGGCTCAGAAGGCAAGTGGAAGGTGAGATGATGTCCTCTAGAATGTCGTCTTCAGAGCCTGAAGTGGTGTTATTCCTGTCTAGTGTATGGCTGCTCACCCTGGTTGACTGAGCACGTGCATACGAATTTTCATTGAGCTGAGGCAACAGGATAAGTTGCTAAGTCAAGTGTATGTGTGTTAAAGGGTAAAACCTGTGTGAAATAGGACTCAGATCTCACCAGGGAGTACTTTATATCATCCCCTCCTGATTATTATCCCCCCTCTGCTCACTTTAATAACTTTACAGCAAATCCTACCTCAATCTTTAGCTCTTATTCTATAGCTTTTCCTTGCACTTTGCTCTTTACTACGATTACAGAAATATGGAAAGGGCGGAGGGATCCAGACATTTGTCCTCCTGGTTTTGCATTGCCTGTGATTTTTCTTTTCTGTAGGATTTGAAGGATTTGAACTTTGTGCCTAACATGTTGAATATAAATAACTGGAAAATTACATGCATGATGTCTGCATCAGCTGAAGTCTGTCCATTTTTTCCAGTTTGTACCCATTTAAGAAGCTATTTTGTGGATTCTCGTAAGGCTGGGTGATAAAGCAATAACAATAATTATCTTCATAAAGCTTTCCTCAATATAAATATAAAACATTTTCAATAAAATCTGGACAATGTTCATTATTACTACATCACATGATTGATGGACAAATAGCCAGTCTTGTCGCAAGAATATACAACAAGCAAACAAATGAAATATAAACAGCCAATTATGTTGCCGAAATAAAGGTCCAGTTGTAAGCCTGGGTAGCAAAGAGATATACACTGCACACAGGAACTGCTGGCTATATTGTTGGTAGGCTAAAGTAGATTAACATACTGAGTGTCCCTGAAGATTTGAGTGAAAATGAAGGAGAAAGAGGACATTGCCAACAGTGAGGAAATATTTTGATTTTTAAAGTCTGATGCTAAGCAGAGCAAGGTGTGTTAAAAACTTTGGCGAATATCAGTGCCAACTAAATCCCGCAACATCACAAACATCTTTCATCACCTTAAGTAGTCCTAGTTTCTCATTTGCACTTATTTCCATACTATTTAGCTTGCTTCCAAAAAATTAATTATTACCAGATAGTAGAGTAGACATTTCCCTTGCTTGTTTATTGGTCTCCACTGATGAAATCGGAGGTGGGAGGGTCATAAATTGGTGTGTGTCCATTCGTCTGTTCCTCACTCAGTGGCATATCTTCAATACAGACACACAGATGTCCACCACATTTGGTGGGAAGGTTGGTCATGGGTCAAGCAAGAAGTAGTTAACTTTTCAAAGCCCTTGTCCGTTCGGGGGCATGGTAGTGGGTGCGGCATATCACAGTAAGGTTCTGAACAGATTCACACATCATCACAAAATTTGGACCAGGTATGTCATGGGCCACAGAAGTTATCCTGGGCTTAGAAACAACAAAATAAAATTCTCACAGTGGTTGGGTCATGTCAACTTCCATTCAGGCCACATATATCTCTGTTTTTTTTGTTTTGTTTTGTTTTGTTTTTGTAATTTTTCCAAAGGTGGCCTTTTGGGGCTTCCTCTGATTCAGTGTGTAGCTGGTTGTCAAGTTGACATGGTCACACCTACTTCTGGCTTTGCTCTCAATTATAGATTCTGGACTAGAGGTATTAGCTCTGCTGACTTTCATTCATTCAATTCATTTCATAAAATTTATTTATAACACATTTCTCAAACCCATTGTGCTAGGTGTGATACCAGACCTTTTAGTGAGTAAAGGCATTGTCAATGCCTCAAAACAGTCAAAAACAATTTTGAGGCATTGAGGCATCCATTTCAAATATGGCCATGATGACACAACTGCACCTAATGAAATACTACTAGTGATATATGCACAATTATATGCACAATATGCATATATGATAATATCTGCATGCCATCAGTATTGGCTGAGATTGGCTTTAAAATGAAATATCAAAATTGAGTCAATGTGCCAATATTGGCATACACTTTGAAAGAGACTATATTTTATTTGTGCATTTGCCAGTGGACCATCATGATAAGAGTAGGAATAATAATATGTGAATTCCTCGACAGCAGAGACTCAATATTCTCTGCAACAGCTTTTTCTTTCTCTCTGTTTTCATTTTCAACAATGCTGTCCCCATTACATACATAGATTGCAAGTATAGAGCAACAAAAATTACATCACGGTTCTTGTGCTCAGTGATTTTATCCACTGTGTTTTCGGTTCACACTCGTGTATTCCTCACATTTGTGCAGAAAACAAGCATCCCCTGTGTGATCATGGTCTTAAACAATCAGATGCTTGCTTTGACTTCAGCTAGGAATGTGAGTGACCATAGTGAGTGAGTGACCAGGTGACCTGAGTGCTGCCACCAAGTTAGATTAATCATGGAAATTATAATGAGCCGACACAATTTGGCTGAGTGGCTCAGTCATACTGTAGTTCTAGAGATCCCAGAACAAGAGTTACCAAGTGTAACAAGTGATTGTCCGCCTACAAGGAGAACTGAGAGATGGATGGAACATGCTGTTTGACTCAGCAGCTCTGACTGGAGAGGATGTAGGATGGCCTCTCAAGCCATTTTGTTATCTTGTCCTCAATCTAGTTCTAAGTTGCTAAAAGAACCAGTAGTAAACAATTTCCAAAACCAAAAAGAGCAATTTAATGAGGCAGGGAGATGTGTGGGTGGCATTTCCAGGGAGACAACTGGCTGTTTTACAAGTGCCTTGGTGGTCTTTTTTTTCCCACTTTCTTTTCTTTTTCACTTCTCAGTTCTCTTCTTGCTAAAGCCCAATCAAAGGATACTTGTACACTTTTCACTGGGACTGGTTGTGACCTAGTGTTGCACTGGTGCTTATGAAAAGACTGTTAGGGTTGTTTAAAGCTGTCCTCTGGTGCTGAAATGTTAACTCTTGCCCCCATACTGTTTCTGACTTGTCATTATTTGTACAGATGCCACTCTCTGCAATGTTTTGTATTCAGATGCTAGAAATGATAAGGTCAAGTTTGCATATGTTTGATTTGAGCACATAGGTTGTGCTTTGAATCTATGTGGCTTAAAGCAGGGTGTGTTTATGTTGGTCTGGGATTACAGGGCTTGAATAAAACATGAGAAACTGGACCTGACATTGGCTATGATAAACATTCGATAATACCAAAGTCAAGCCGTGATGCATGTCAGTCAGACGTAGATTGCAGCAACAGAACTTAGAGGCTTGTTGATTCTCAAAACAATTACCATTCATGAATTTAGCATTGCTGAAGTGCCTCTAATATATACACTGTTGTGTGTACCACCAGCTGAGAACCCTGTTGATAATACAACACAAAGTGTGTCTGATTTAGTTAAACACTGTGTGGAGGAAGGCGCCCACAGTGGTTTATCAAGGCCTGGAGTCTATCCATACCTATTTGTTATCCGTAGCCAGAGGCCAACACTGTGAAAAATAGAACAGTTGAGATGGTCAATTTCTAAACAGCAGAGCCCATAAAAAGAGTAAGCCACCCCCACCACCAGTGTGTTACAGACAAATCAGAGGAGAAATTTCTATTTGAAGTCATGCAAGGTAGCATTTGGTGGTTGAAAGTGAAAATGAAGGTGAGGGCAGCGTGGCAGGGCTCATTACAGAGACAGGCGGCGTGCAGTATACCCATCAGGCAGTGCAGCAGACAGTTAGAATGTTACAGTGAATTGTTAATGACAGCATAGCCGATGGTTTGTTTGTTTCAGCTGGTGAAGTGATGGCACATTAGAATGTCGTTAAAGATATTGGTTGCATTCAGCTGGGGCCGGTATCACTCTGCTATAATGAAATGCTTTGGAATGAGGCCATGATGAGTTGTAAAAGGTCAGCCTGGAGGAGGACAGCAGTAATATTTCACACTTTTATTGTTATGTTTTTAAAAGAGCTTTGCTGTCAAAGTACATTTCACTTGCAACTGTCCAGTCATTGATTTTCAACCACAATCACTGACAATGCATTGATGAGATGGTTCAAAGCAAATCCAACCAAACTGAACACGCCCACAGACTGAGGCATCATTTCCATTAAACAATTACTATAGGTCACTCAATGGTCGAATCAATGCCTCCAAGCATGTAAACAAGGAGTGTGATGTATGCAAAATAACAGTGATTATTATTGATTTTATTTTTTATTATATATTGCAAAAACAAAATAACACTAGCATTGCCGTAATATTACAAACACAGAGCAGCAAAAAAACATATTCTTGGGAATTATGGATTCCTTTCAGTGTTGATTTGAGCTCACTCCTTGCACAGATGAAGTAATTGCATGTTTGGTTCAGCAAATGGTTTAAGACAGGGCACAGAGGTTGTACACATAAAGATTCATTGCCTTTTAGATTCTGCTCATTTGTCTTCCAAATGAAGATTCCTTTGCGAAACCACTGAGTACAGCACAGGAGATCAGAGTATTGGCACAGTCTAACTAGCAACAGCAATAGCACACCTGATAAACACACATGTGGCAAAAAATGACTTTACATGACAGGCCACCAGAGGATCAGTGCAGAGGGGGGTAGAGTCAATCCCATATCGATTCCCTTCCCTCCCCTCCCCTCCCCAGAGTCTCTGCACACTGTCTTTAGCTGACCGGGGTTTTGGTAGGCTCCACAAAGATAGTCTGATAGCTGCTGTGCTGTGTTAAAACCACGCTCAGCCTTAGATTAGAAACTTAGATGAGAACAAGTGAAAGTGTTTGTGCCGTATTGGATTTTGCTGACTGGCTGTATAGAATTGATCCCAACCCCCTGTGAGGGATTGAATCCCCCACATGGCTGTTAAAAACTCATCTGTCCTCGGTCTCTCCATATGGCTGGATGTGGAGTGGTGGAGCACCTCTAATAACCTTTATGGTACTGCTTGGGGCCCAGGGAGCCGCCTGCATAATCATCTCGGCCCGGGTGGGGTGCAGGAATCATAAATCAGCTGAGCATGCCGAACAGCTGAGCAGGCTCCGTTAGTGTCCTCGTGGCCCCATGGCACAAGTCATCTGTTTGAATGGGAGTGGCTCTAGAGTCTCTAGGACGCTTATGCTCTGTTCCCATCCCTGCCTGAAACGTCAGGCTGAGATGGGAGGTCTGTGATTTGTTTAGAGACACTGAATATGTCAAAGTGTCCTTCCTTGCTGTGCATACTCGGGTCAGATAGTGTTTGTAAAGACTTAACATGGTTTCGTTCACCCTGCCGTGGAGCCAGATGGATGGGTATTGCCACAGAGGGTAATGCAGTGGTTGACTGAAAGGTCTAGCAATAACAGGACAGTATCTGAAAGTCAACTCTGCAATTGACAATATAACACTGTTATTTATCTGATTTGAATATTCCTTATGTGATGAACCCCACATATCTAAAAGGTTAAAGCAATCACAAAGAATGATTTGCAGCAGCTTTTCCTTTGGCCTGTTCCTGGTTCATTCTACTCTGTAGCTTCGAATGAGCATTGAGGGGGATGCCTGATTCTGCCTCCCAGGAAGATTTGTTGATAGCTTAGAGCAGGATATTTCTCCAGGGTGCTGGGTAGGAGCCCAACCCTGGCTTCACAATATAAACATAAATGAAGGGCAGGCCCAGGCCATACCTGCAGCAAGCCTCTGTGGGATTGCCAGCAGATGGAAGCTGATGAGCTGAACACCACTACCAAGAAACATCATGCAAACCATCCTTCTCTTTTATTTATTTATTTATTTTGGCATGGGTTGTTTTGGTTTAAAAATCATTTAAGTATGACATTATGGGCAGATATCCAAAGTAAGCTCTTGAGGAGTCCATATCCATACCATTCAGGAGACTACCTCTTGAACGATTCATATGGGAGAATTGCCCGGGTGTATTCCAAAGATGAGAAACGGGAAACAGATTTTCAAATATGTAATTAACCTCTGCCTCTTGTTTTCTGAGTCTTCCTCAAAAGGAGCCAGCTGTTCCTGACAGGCAAGTGGAAGGGAAGAGGTAGCAGGAATCGTCTCATTACTCTGTATGCCCTGAATTTCACATGCCTCCCTTTGAATGAGTAATATATTATCATGCTGCATCGAGAAGCAGCATGCAACATGATTTTGATACATGCTGACGTGCCCTGGATTGCACACATCTGTATTTGTGGCCGTCTATCAAACATACTGAAATAGAGCCAAGCTCGACTGTTGAAGAGGCTGCTTAGTTATGAAGTGGCAGGAGCTTAAAGCTTAGAGAAGTGGGCTTATGACCAGAAGAGTTTTGAATCAAATCCCTTGATTGTATGTGAAAATACAAGCAGGGAAACTAAATGAGCATGCCTTCATCTTCTTCAGGATATACTGTCAAGGTGCCCTTGGACAACACACCCACCAGGTGCTCCACTGGAGATGCTCAGTGACAAACAGGACACACCTGGCATATAGCTACTCACACAAATAATACATCTAATTACACATGTAAGCATCAGTCCACACAGGCATGTATAACAAGACTAGGCAAGATTAGTTGAATCCAGGCCACGGCTGCAGCTTGAATCACTGGAACTGAAACATTTCTCTTTCATTGCATTCCTAACATGCATATTCGCATGCACATGCATGTATGTGTATGTGCACCAGTACCAAATTCCACCCGCCTAAGCATGGGGCAGAGCCACACTGCCTGCTGTCAGTGAGTCTGATCACTTAAGCCACCAAACAGTCAATCTGCACTTCAGCCACCCGCAGGGAAGTAGAGCCCATCAGCAGGCGCTGCATGCGATCTGCTCCCGGGAATGCAGCTATTCCATCTCCTAAGTTCAAAGTTAAGTTTAGATTTATTTAGAGCCCAGTATCACTGTTTACAGTCTCAAAGGGCTTTACATGCCCACATGTTTACAACAAACAGGACAACATCCCCTTACTTAATGCTCACAGTACGCAAGAAAAAACTCCCAAAAACCCAGTGGGTCCTGGAACTTGAGCTTTTCAATATGGAATGTGGTAAATGTGGTCTTATCTTTGTCTGGCTGCCGCTGCCTTCAATGTCCCCTATCTGGCTGACTATCTAAGTGTAAATAAACAATAGCTCAAGACAGTAAACGGTAACGTAGTTGTGGTAAATACTGCTCCTGAATAAGCTGTAAATTCTGGCATCCATTACTGAATACATGCCTGCACATCCGTACTTGCAAGTAAACACACACACCAAACAGAAAACTAGATGAAATTACAACTCATCTCTAGCATTTAGCTAGTTTTAGCCAAATACAGTTGCCTCAAGCTGTACCTGGATTTTTGTGCATGTGTTTCTCAACAATTTGATGCCATTCACAGATGAACAGACTCAGTTAAGGACATTCAGTGTTCTTGGCCAGCCCCAAGGATCCTGCAGAAATTCACGAATGCACATAATACACATTTTGATTCTTTGATTCTTTTGTTCACATTGGCATGTAACTCTTGAAAATAATAGATGCAAAATAACTGGAGGATAACTGCATTTAATCATGTACACACACACACACACGCACACACACACACACTCACGTACACACAGATGGGACTGGCATGGGATTTCAAAGGCCACTCAGTGAAGCCCTCTTAATCACAATCCTCCACCATCTCCTACTGTCCAGCTGTCACTGGACATGCAAATGATTAGATTGCATGAATAATCGATCAGACAGCTAAAAGGATCCTTACTGGATGAACAAACACAGAGAAGTAGCGGTCTTGTCATGAGTAGTAATGTATAGTAATGCGTGTAATCCATAGTAGTAAAAGTAATCTTACAATTGATTTTACAGATAATCCGCATGGATAGATCATGAAAGTAGTCATTGATTACATACTTTAGTAATCTGCAAATAGCATTATAGCAACAAGGATTCCTTTTCCTCTTTCATTTAAACAACTATAAGAACAAATGTAAGGGCAACAAATGTTCACTCATTTGTGTATGCAGGTCATTTTTATATTGGGAAAACTTTTATCACAAATATATGGTTATATAATGATATCCTAACCATATATTTCATATTTGTCACCCCTAACTCCAGTAGTTGTACAAATGGATAGATGGACAGACTGATGAATTTATACTCTCAATTGATCTGTAATATACTTTAAAACCCCTAAAATCATCTTATGACATCTGGGCTAAGACCCACTGGCATAATAAACTTCATGAGGCCAGAGCTAGCATCAGCCTATGCCGGCGATGATAAGTGCACCAGAATACATCATCCTCCACCCTGACTGTCTTCTGCATTAGAAGAGTCAGCCATGCTAGATATAGTCACTGTAGATCACACTTGGGAGCCATTTTCCCAACAGCACTTTGCGTCTCATACATCAGGCCTCCCAGTGTTGGTTACTAACAGTAGACATGGCTGTCACTATCTGTAATGACTGATGCAATAACACACAGGGGTTGCCTAGAAACCAGGTTCCCATCTCCATTATCCATACCGCCCATCCCTGAGCTGTAGCTCCACGTGTGAATTATATGATAATGACAGTAATAAGGCAGATAACGCTGTGATTCCATAACACCTTTTACAGGCACATGGCTCTAAAAGCATTTCACAAACATCTAGTGTAAATAAAAACAGCAATAAACAGCCCATACATAAATTGCTCAGCCCTTGACGAATTTCCTTGGCTGTCTTGTTTCCAGTCCAAGGGTCACTAGCAGTTCACTACATTTTTTGTAATACTATTTCTTAAAGGACTGTACCATTGTTCAATGTATAAACTGGTATACATGTGTATGTCAGAGGTAACAGTTACATCTAGTCACTGCACACAAGCCGGCATTTTTTGTAATTGTTACTTCCCTGAGTAGTTAAACTTTAGGGTTTTCATTGCATTTACTCTTTTATTTTGGTTTTCTTGTACACAAATGTATAGTGATTTTAATCAGATCTGTCAAAAGGATAAAATAAAACAGAATCATTCTGACAGTTTAATTCATTACTCTTTCCACCTCAGGTGTGTGTGTATGTGTGTGTGTGTGTGTGTGTGTGTGTGTGTGTACACTCACGCATAATGCCAGTGGCCTCTTTTAGCTATTCTTATGCAACAGCTGGAAATGCAGCTGTCTACTATAAACGAACAACACTGGCCACAGGGCATGCACATACAGTATATACAGCACATAGGTATAAACTGCTCTGGCTGTAAATTTGAAGACTGTGTTCCAATTAAGGTATCTTGTTAAAATAATGTCCTGGCTGAGAGAAAAATACTCACAGCAGCATAATGATTAGAACAAAAATAGACTTGAGATTACAATTACAAATGCACATTCCCAGCTGTAATTATATCCACTTAAAGGATTACACTAGCTGTTTGGCCATTGGTCCATTTGCCCCCTTTTGTATGACAAGAGGGTTGGAAGGAAAAATGAAATAAAATAACAACAAATAAATTAAAAAATGTAACAACTCTGGATTACTAAAAAGTAAGTCTTCTTACATTCAACAATACTAGTTCCTTATGGATATGATAATACCATTTAACATATGCTCAGGACTCATATCTAACATTGGCAAAAGATGATTTTGGTGGTACAGTATTACTGCCCCAACATGTCAAAGGTAAACTGGCCGGTGAGCAATTTTACCAAAAGTAAAACAAAAAAAAAAGTATGTTCAGCCCCAGACTACCAAGGGCAGTTTCATTTATAAAGCCTCTCTAGCTTTGGTATAATGGTAAAAATTAAAGTGACTGCCTATGTTTTATCATAAGCTGTACAACAGATTTTTTTTTTTAAATAAAGTTAGCTTGTTCAGAGGAATAAGAGGTATCTCAAAGGCAGAAAGTTAGTATTGGCTATGTTTTTTTTTTTTTGTTTAAATAAAGAATATTTAGCTGTTGTAATGCCAACAGTGAGGAAAATTTTTTTAATTCTTTGCATTCTATGCTGTCCTGCCATAGTATGAATATATGAATGTAATGTAGGGTTTTGTATTTTATTTTCATTTTGACAGTTAAATTGGAAAATATAAAGTTGCTTCCTACTGCTATTCAGTAAGACAGTAGAATAACTAAGAGCACACATTTGTTTGACCGAAAGCTATCCATGTGTAATTTGCATTTTTCAGTGAGTGGAATCATTTTGCATACTTGTGAATGCCCTCATTATTCAAATGTGCAACATTCAGGGTGCGTAAAGTCGGTTGCAGTCTTGCCTGACTGCTGACCCCGCCTCCTGCCATCAGAGGCCAGCAGTGACTTGTGACTGAGTCTAGATAACGGTGGAGGGCCATGTGATGTGCAGCGCACAACACTCACACAGACTTAGAGAGCTGGAAAGTGGGTCATCCAGCCTACAGAGATTCAGCCTGTACCATTCACTGATGTGGAAATAAGTCTCCTGCATCAGGCCCAGCTAGCAAGGCTGCACTACCAAGCACAGCCACAGCCAACAGTGCACACTAATAAAGAATGTGTCATTTTCACCACATGCTTTTAGTTAAGGGAAACATACACACACACACACACACACACACACACACACACACACACACACACACATACACACACAAACAAACACATATGTCAATTTTCAACACAACATTGGTCAAAAACATCATATGTTGTGTTCAGAAGCATCACAAATGTATGCTGGGTGTTCAAAATGACACATCCTGGAATCTAGGCCTTAAAAGAAAAATCACCATAAAACAAACACCTACAGAATAGGAACACTTCACAATCAATAAAATGACTCCAAACCAACCAACAAGAACTCAG
>OMLB01064374.1:0-25215 GCA_900302555.1 Myripristis jacobus | reverse complement strand
GCGGGGAGATGTCACAGGCCGTCAAGCAGAAAGCCAGGCCTGTCTGCATTTTAAACCAAACTTCCAATTTTCTCCCCCTATCTTTCTTCATTCTCACTGAAGCTGGAAATTGAGTACGGCACACTTATGTGGAGAGGGAGGGAGGGGAATAAAAGGTAAGCTGCATTTCAGGAGTTTAACGAGTTATTTATTCGATCTAAATTACCCGTTATGTTGGTATGGACCGAAGAAGGGTAGATACAGTGTGGTTATTTGTTCTTTTTGGAGTGCCTGGTACTATAATACAGCCCCTGAGGAAATTAACTTGTCCACCATTACGTTCCCTTTCAGCCAAAGAAATTAGCAGATGTGTTTAGCATTGTTCTGCGAAGTGCTTTTCACTGTCATGTCTTTCAGCTGTGGAAGGGAAGCTGAACGCTGAAATGGCAGTGTCTTCTCAAGTCCACTTTATTTTGAGAAATAGCATGAGTTTCAGAAAGGGAATTACAGGGGGGGTTAATGGCCTCCAGTAAATTGCAGGCCACATGAGACCCCCCTTTGGCTCTGCTTCCCTGGAGCTTTGACTGACAGCTCCACTGTAGTGATTGTGTCGTCCCTCTGCCAGTTGAGACTGCTTTGGCTCTAGGTGTATGGAGACGGCAGCAGAAAGAGGGACTATCTGTGACAGAACCAGCTCTTTGTGTTGCACTTCCTGGCACTTCCCAGGACAGATGTACCATTCACCTCCTAAATTCAGCAGCCATGGAGCAAGTTGTTACCATTGAGAGCATCCAAAGCCACCAGGGATGGAGAGTAGACCCCCTTAAAACTCACTTTACCCGCTGTTTATTTAGGAATGTCTGCCACATTTGCTGCCTGACATAAACTTTCTCATTCAAAGTGTACAACTATTATCTTTGTGGATTCATCAGGTCTGCTAAAGGACCATGTTAGTAATTTTGAATATTTGGCCCATTTGCTACAATTTCTCCACATTTTACATTGTAACAATTGGCACGATTTTGCCATTTTGAACTGAAGATCTCTCAGCATATATCAAAATCCCTTGATTTCCAAATTTGAATTTTTGGTTGAAACAGTCACCTTATAATGTTCTGCTTCTGCTGCTGACAAAGTCGTCACTGTTCAAAAACCATGGAACAAATTATTGGGTGTTTCACCCCATTTTTAAGTCCTGAAAAGTCAACGGTGCTGCTGCTTTTAGGAAAACTAACGTGGACGACTTTATTACAGTGATGGAATACTGATGTGAAGAAAGTTTGAAGTTCCTTTTCATATCATAGTGGAATGAATGGAAACCAATGGCTGGATAAAAGATAGGGAAAATGATATTGGAGTTCTAAAATATGACTGGTTGCTTTGGGAAAAGCAAAAAAAAGGTGACATTTATACATTGTACACATATTAAACTAAAAATGCAGAATCACTACTATGATCCTCTAAGAAAACAGAACCGCTGATTCTAATTATATAAACAACAGTTATATAAACAAAGTGTATTATATTATTGAAGTACACTGGGTCAACTGAATTTTTGTTGTATGAAATGTTCAGTGTAAATAAAGAGTAACTTGATTTGGGTTAAGAGCAGCAACATGCAAGAAGTTATTTGGCTGAATCTGTACTGTAACATGTTTATGATGAAACACTGAAAAATGTACATGTGATCTGCTTTTCTATAAAATACCTTTAACCCCGAAATACTGTTCCAAAATCAGTGGAGTGCATGGTGAAACTGTTCGCAACTTCGCAGCTGTTTTGAACCTCCCCATACAGACTCATAGAAGAAGCTGTGAAAAGAAAGAAGGGAAAAGAAAAAGAAAAACACATTTACAGGGATACACTGCAAAAACAATGAACAAGCTTTAAAATGCAAATTAAGCTTATTTGTGATGTGTTTTGTGTAAGCGTGTGTGTGTGCAAGCAGATGACAAAGTGAAGCGGCTCGGATGGGTAGCATCTGCATGGCTGTCCTGCCTCTATTTGTGCTGTTATGAGACTAGATGTGAATATAAACCACATTAGACTTTTCCCCAACCAGGAAATATACTCGGTGTCAGCCTGCATTCTGTCAGTGTTCTCAGTGATTGCTTCCTACGTTTCATTATGCTAAACGTGGCTTTTTACACATCACAAGGAGTCTTTTATAGGGAGGACGGCCAGGAGACGCATCCTGGGACCATCTGAGCACGCCAAGCATGAACAGGAAGTGTCCCCAGCCAGCTGCTTATTGTGAACAGCTTTTTAAAAGCTTGTGACAGGGTGAGCCACAACAGCAGACAACCACATCATCCTCAGTCCTCTCCCTTCAATTCCAGCGGTTCAACAAGGCTACAGACAAAGCCTCTGAGATCAGTTTGGCAATGGGACACTGAACGTATCTGCATTCTAAACCTGTTGTAGGAAATCCCCCCTCGGCTAGATTAAGCCGCACAATAAAACGACACAAAAGAGGAAGGCAGTAAATTAGTTCAATCAGCTTAGAGTACATCTATTGCTGGTGTCATAATGACACAATTAAGTATGGAAATGTAGGCCAGTGCTTAAATTTAATCGGAGAGTCTGTAAATATACCAACATTAAAATTGGCTGTCAAGTTCTCCCTAAAGGCCACATTACCTAAATGGTCCACGGCAAATGCTAGGATCTCTGCGTGATCAAATGTCAGAGCCGAGAGGGAAGCGGGAAAGCAGGCGGGTGTCCTGAGGATAGGTCACATGACCCATTAGCCCTCGGCAACGCAGAAACCCTTCAATCGGAACAGGAACTAAAAGCTGCCAAAGCGAAGACCGGACTAATGTCAGGCTACGCCACAGATGCTTTGACAACAACGGATGTCTGTCCTCTCCTCAGCCTTCCATATTTAAGTGGCAGAGGGAGGAAGCGAGCGTCTCCCATTGCAATGTGTTCGCCATTTCCAGACAGCAGGTCTCCTGTTTGTGTTGGGGGAACAGGGAATTGCAAATAAAGCCTCCTTTTTTTCCTCCATGCTGCTGACATTTTGTATATAGATTTGGAAGGTCATAATTTGAAAGAAATCTGTCAATATGCTTGATGATTTCTTTGCCTCTTTTCCCTGACTGATATACCACCGCCATATAATTTTAACTGAATTTCTCCAGTCTGGTTGTAGTAAGTTAGTTATTTCTGATGCCTTGTAAGCTCAAAATGCTTTGTAAGATGGGTTCCATGATCATCTTAGCTTTAAAGGACCATACCAGTGATTCTGAATATTTAGCCACATTTTGCACTGCAACAAACCATTTTGCAAATCATCCTGGTATACTAAAGATTTCACCACATATAATCAAAATCCCTTGTTTTTTTAATCTTCTTCTTTAATACACTGGAGTGAAGAAAGTTTGAAGTCTCTGAAAGTTCATTTTCATATTGTAGTGGAATGAATGGAAACCAATGGCTGGAGAAAAGGGAGGAAAAATTATTCTGGAGCTCTAAAATAC
Source organism: Myripristis jacobus (assembly GCA_900302555.1). Lineage (NCBI taxonomy): Eukaryota > Metazoa > Chordata > Actinopteri > Holocentriformes > Holocentridae > Myripristis > Myripristis jacobus. Next base: position 21,754 of record OMLB01064374.1, on the reverse strand, counting down.
AACTACTTGCTTTGGGGAAGGATTTGCAGAAATGTGAAATGTATACATTTTGTTGATATGATGTTGCTAACATGCAAAATCACTAGTATGGTCAATTAAGATCCTTTTGGGAAATCGGGCCCATAATGCAACACTGCATAGACATGTTGGGTTTTGAGTAGGGCATTTTCCCACAAACATAGATAATTGTCTATGTTCACAATGTTCAACTAATTGGCCATATTTTTATGGCCAAATTATATTATCTATCTATCTATCTATCTATACACATATGGAAAATGTAGGAAGTCCAAATGTAGCAGGATTAGATGAGCAGGCTGAGGGAAAAGTGGGTACCCCAAAAAAAGTAAATCACAACACATCATCACAAAATGATTCCTGGAATGCAGTGAACATCATAAATACATATTGAACATAAGAATATCCCTTAACAAAAGCACCCCAGGAGTTAAAAACAGATTAATAACCAGGACTTTGGAACACATCCTCATTGGAATTAACCAGCCTCAGAAGCAATGCTGTATAAAGATTGCATTGCTGCATTCAATGATTTTTACAATGTTTTTTTTATGTCTCTCCATATTAAATGCCATTTAATGTCATTATACTATGTTTCTTTATGAATTAATTCTCATCACTGTAAGGGAGGAGAGGCCCCCAGTAAAGCCCCGTGTTGGAATAAGAAGAAAAGCCGCTGTAGGCTGATATGTTGCTCAGCTCTCCAGTGGAGAGGAATGGAGGGGCTGCCAGTTCTTCCACAACCCCCTACCAACACAAAAGCGTCAGTGCATAGAGCTGATAACAAATATGCAACGTCAAGCCTTTGATAAACAAACTAGGGCTCTCTCTGCTCTTCATCCCCGCTGGGACGAGCCCTCTTTCTGGGAGACTACGCTGGAGTGTTTTCCATGATAATTTCACCACTACCAGCAGCAGCACCACCACTCCTCAGCCCTCTCCAAAACACAAGCCAAATGCACTGTGATAATCCCTCTTTATGAAGACAGAATGCTGAATTGCTTCATTGTAAGTGCACCCCAATGATACAGATACACTACTTGACAAGTTTTATTCCCTGTGCCCCCAGTACATCCTGGCAAGAAGGCAGGTCCCAGTTTTGAAAGCCACTGGGTGAAATGGCAAAGTGAGGTAAAAGTGGAATTAGTTACCGCTGTGCAATGCTTTTTACCTACAGCAAACAAACACATGAGTAAATCAGCGTGTCGTCACTGACCAGCAAGTATTAACTGAAAGGTGGAGGAAGAAAATGTTCACATATTGATGCTATCACTTCATATCAAAGCTGCATTGGAGACAATTTAGAATTGATATAAGAGAGATATTTTGGTTAGTAATGATTTTTAATGTTGGTGCACACTGTTATAATTATTCAATGATTGTTTGCTGAGTGATTTAAAGGTTTAGTTCACTCACCCAAATCTGATATTATATCACCTCCCCTCTGGCTGTTACTGGTGCTATCTTTGATCCTGGTGGGATGCTCCAAATACTAACCCCACTGAGGTGGACTTACCCAGAGCTAGCACTCTGAAAAATGATTGCCTTACCTTGGTGCCATGTCTGGCTGACTGACATCATGAGGGAATTAGATGTGGAAGTGCCATAGACTCCAATGTTAAACCTCTGCTATGAAAATATCATTATTATTATTAAAATACAATTATTTATTGTACTAGTACTGAATGAAATGACATAGAGATCAAACCATCATGAGTTCAAAGCCCTTATTAAAAGCCTTCAAATGTGTTTAACCTTTGCAGTTTTCATGGTATAAAATGAATGGAGGTGAACAGGGCTCTGCTGATTGATTTTCATTCATTCTAAAGTAAGAAAACAATGGTAACTCAGCCACAGGAAATGTTTTATTGCAGCAGAGTTTTAATACTGGAGTCGATGGCACCTCCATGTCTAATCCCTGACATGACATCAGTAAACCAAACATGTTGGCGAGCTAAAAAAGGCAATAAGGAAATGGTAGAACTCCTTTCTTGTGCGGACTCAGCTCTCTGTGCTGGTCCTCAGCTACAACAGTGGCTGGCAGGAGCCTGAAAGCTTTGTGAAACATGTGATAGAGGTTCAAGTCAAACAATCTACTTCTGTCTCTGTGGTGGCCACTGAGGCCAGGAAGTGCACAAGTTACTAGATCTTTCTGTCATTTGCACTCAGCATCATATGTGCATTTTAGTTGAAGAAAGCAACTCTTGTAAAGTGGTGGTAATCCTTTGAGTGGATTAAAGTGGTTATTTTTCAGAATATTAGCTGGGGGGAAGTGCAGCTCAATGGCAGGATAGATAGATAGATAGATTTACTTTATTGATCCCAAACTGGGAAATTCCCACGTAACAGCAGCATCATTAAAAACATAAAATAAAATTAAGAATAAGTATATACAATAAAGACTAAATATATACAATAAAGACAATAAAGACTAAGTATATACAATAAAGACTAACCTAAGAATATGAGATGTGAAATGTGAAATATACAGATGGTAATAAATATGAAATATACATATGGTATGGCACAGAGTTAGCATGAAACCATGAAACCAAGAAACCAAGTGGCAGAACCCAACGCCCGGTACTGGGATTCAGGAACTGTCCGACTTGATTCGGTCCCTTATGGAATCCCCACTTCCCCTCCAGTCAGTATGAAAAACAGTATGAATGTATATTAACCTAGGATATAATATATAGATAATAAATAAAAAGTTAAGGTGCTGGATAATGGATAATAAATAAACAGTTAAGTAAGGGATAATGCCCGACGAGGTGTCCATTATCAGAAATGAATGGACGACGTGGTTGCTTCCGCGAAGTAACACTGTATTCTCCTCCTTCCTTAGTTGACTGGGCAGACGCATAAAACAAAATGTCATTGAGAGTAGTGGCAGTGTAGCTCTCAAAGTTGATGTCCATGTTTTTCTGAGCCAGGAAGTCTCTTAATGTTTTAACTGCCCAGTTCGTGGTTTTCTTCATGTTTACCTCGTCCTTGTCATCCTCTAAAATGTTCAGTTCCTCCGGTGTCACCTCCTTGTGCCGCATCTCCTTCTTATATTCTCTTCTCTCTTTCTCTTCTGCTGCATCTCAGTCAAATAGGTTAATGGAAACTATAAAATCACTCATGTTTTGTCTATTGTCTTGCTGTTGTGATAAATAAACTGTGAAATAACGTATGTTAACGTATGTTCTGAGTTTCTGTTGCCACGGTTACCAACTAGTAACCGTGGCATTTTAGAACAATCAGGCTATTTGACCGGAACTTTTTTATAGGTGTCCTACAACACTTATTAACGGACACCCTGCAGCCAATCAGAATCGAGTATTCACCCAGACCATGGTTTAAGGTGCTGGGTAATGGATAATAAATAAACAATTAGAGAGTCTGCTCATCCCCTTCTTGTAGACAGCTTTGGTGTTGGATTTCCAGGCCAGTCTGTTGTTGATTTTGACGCCCAGATACTTGTAGACCTCCACCTCCTCCACATCCTCTCCCAGAATGCACAGTGGCTGTGAAGCCGTCCTCTTCTTCCTGAAGTTGATCACCATCTCTCTGGTCTTGTTGACATTCAGCCTCAGGTGACTGCATCCAGCCCACTCCACAAAGTTACCTACCACTGCTCTGTACTCCCCTTCCTTTCCCTCACTTATACACCCAACAACAGCCGAGTCATCAGAAGTCATCAGTCATCAGGAGGCTAACAGTTAGCATGTGGAGCATCCAGCCAGTATCCAGCACTCAGTAACAATGAGAGGAAGATAGAGCCACTACTGTCCTACAGAACAGCTGGAGGGCAGATGGAAATCATATCACATTTTTCAAAATGGGTGAATTATCCCTTTAAAGGACTCACTCATCTACACCAGTCCATGACTATTGATGTGTTGGACATAGTTATGACTCTTTTTGTTTTTGAGCTTTTTGATTTATTTAAAAAAAAAATCAACCCATGAATCAATAAAAATAGAAAATACATGGAAGCTCTTTATTGGCTTTTAGCCTCAGTTATACATTGTGTGTGTTTAATACACTTTTTTTTTAACCACACCATCATACAGTATCTTGTGTGTGCAACACTCAAGTAGATACTAGAGGATAATATGCACTTGAATGCTATATTTGAATGTATATTGATCTTTAGTAAAGACCATACATTTTGAAATATTTACAAAAAATGCATAGTTATTGTTTTTTGCTTATGTTGTTATCAGATTTATGGTTAAATTGATAAATGGATTGCTGATGCGTCTGCTCGTATTCATTAAGGCTGAACTTTAATTAAAATGAAGTTTCTGATCTGTGATGATGTCATGCAGTTTCTGACTACAGATTTGTGGTAGAACTGTTCAGTACTACTCTTGGTGTCTAACTTGAATTGATTTTATGCAGCATTTTGATTGTCCTGGCTTTTGTGTTCCTTGATTTAAATTTGGCTTCAGAAGATTTTTTATGCTGACAAGAAAACAATTCTGGTTAGAACAATTCAATACTTGTAATTTTTGGTCTGATAATGGCCACACTGCATATCAGCAGTTCCTGACTTCAGTCTAATACTATCTGGTAAACAGGGATTTACATTAATTACAAGCAGGAACACTGGCAATGCTGCACAGTCTGGTTGGATAGAACACTGAATAACTTGAATTTTAGCGATGCCTTTGGAAAACTAAACAAAACTGCACAATGGCACAATCCATAGGCTACTGGCAGTTACAACTAAAAAAACAAAAAAACAAAATCAGTACTGGTATCAGAATTCAGCAGTCATACTGATGGAGATGTTTTTAGAAACCATTCCAGCAATGGCAGTGTGGCTTTACTCACTGAGTGCTTAGAAAAGTTCTGTCTCTTTTCGACTGCATTTATATGTATGTCCTTTTTGATTAAAAAGTTTTCAAATATTACCTCATCATATTTAGTTCTCCTGCTTGCTTCAGTGCACACGAGATTAAGTGCAGGCTGAATTTTCCTACAAATCCTGCTGTGCTAACGCATAATAAATAGCCTTCATTGAGTTTGCCATTCCAATTAACACATAAACAATATGAACCACTGCACAGTCTGATGTAACGATTCCTCATGAGTCTCACATCATTTTGCGACAAGAGCGTGAACTCTGAGGTGAACATTATGTGTTGTGCAAGCTTCCGTGTTCCATAATGATCTATATTAAAGAATAACAAAGGGGCAAGACGGAAAGCAAGACTGTTGGTGAGTCAACCAACAGATGCACCAAAGAATAAACAATATTGGTGCAAAAACACAGAGCCTCTCTGGTAACATGGCCACAATATCTAAGGCCACATCCACATGGAGACAACATGGAGACAACATACAGCATGTGTGCAAACATGGACGGGCGTATGGAGCCCCTGATGTCACACACTACAGACAGACCATCCCAATTACTATCTCAATCAGTAGCAACCACTCAACAGTTAACAACGTAATGGGTTGTGGACATGTCATAATGATTTTGTTGCTCTACCTTGATTAGCTGCGGTCATTGCCTTAAATTTCGAACCACAAATCTTACTGGGAGCTCTGAAAATAGAAAAGACTCAATGAAGAATTGATTTCTACAGATAATATTCCATCAACATTCAGTCGGTGTGTAATGTGGACATAGGCGGAAGTTTCAATCAGTAATGCATTTAGAGAATAGCTTATCAATGATCTGTTTACTGAGATCATATTTCTCATATTGTCCATATATTCCCCCAATGGGTGGGAGGAAAATCCCTCCCTGCCGCCCTCCCCCACCCACAACGCACTTTGATGCCCTAATGATTAGCTCCATTGCCATAGTGAATGCTAGAGGGGAGACTGTGCACCCTGCCATGATACCAATTTCCAAGCACTGCCATGCTGTGGTGAATTCCAATGTTTTGAATCATATTTGCATGTCTTGGAAATAGGCTTTAGCCAGATTTTTGATGACATCTTCTCCACAGAAATCCAACGCTGCCCACAGAAAGTTGCAATGCTCAGAGCAGAATGCATTTTTCAGGTCTAAAACTGCGACATGGAGATCTTTCTTCTGTTGTTAGGCTAATTGAATTTGGTGACGAGTCATAGTTTGGTTACATTACCCTACAGACATGCTCATTATTTTTTTCACAGGTGAATATAACACTGATATTATGGAACATCATCATAAAGTACATTTTAAACAATGCATGCTGGTCAAGACAAAAACATGCACAGCCATTTAAATGATAATCCACTGTGTTGGGGTCGAACCTCCAAAAAAAAGGAAAATAATTTCTTTTTTTTTAAGTAATGCATTACTTTACTTATTTACTCCCTGAGGAAAGTAAGTGATTGCACTACTCATTACATTTCTTTTGCTAGATTGTTTCGAAGGATGGCGACAGAATGAAATGACCACAATGCAACGTCACCGCCTGAGGAAATCCTGTCCGACAGAAAACAGGGCAACTCTGCATCACTCTTCATCCTCCTCTTCCTCAGTGCGGAACGAGCATGATGTAAGTAACAACATAACTGTTTGATAAGTAACTGTAATGTGGAGACTGTTTGCTATAGGTTGTCTGTACAGCAGCTCATTATGACCCATCGTTACGTTTAGAATTGAGTGCCCTCTAGTGGTCCTGTAAGTAGCGACACTGTGGTGCAGTGTTCAGGTCCATGTTGTCCACGGGGGGGCTGGTGGGGTGCTGGACGGGTCAGTTCAAATCCAAGCGAGAGCGGTGTGCATTTTAAGTAGCTAATGTTAGCTAGCAAATATTAGCTACCTAATATTAGCAGACATTAGCTAATGTTTCATAACCTTTACCCTGACCTTTTCCTAACCTTAACCAAGAATTTTTAGTAGCTAGAGAGCTATCAACTGCTAATTTTTAATATTAATAATACTAATTTAGGAATACTAATACTAATCGTGTGTTCAGACCAAATGCAAAGTCAAGTTGTGTGTTGCAGACTCGTGTGAATACGGCCACAAATTTTTCACTCAAGTTGACAAATTTCAACTCACTTTAATACGTTAATATGATGCAAATTTCGCGATGTCGTGTCAGTCACAATGTCTTAACATTGACTGTCTATGTAATTGAGCCATGTGAAAAAATGGCTTGGTGTTTGGTCTGAACACAGAGCTACTAAACGCTCCTGTGGGTCACACTAAGGGGCGGAGCAGACGACGTATGTGGTTGTATGGATTGGAGGACTTGTTGGCAATGTGATTACTGAATTAAGGAACAGTAGCACATTACATTAGTGCATTACAGACACATGTAATGTGATTACAGCCCGTATGGCCCTTTTCCACTAGTACCTACTCGGCTTGACTCGGCTCGACTCTACTCCATTTGAGAGCTTTTCCATTAGGTGGTAGTGCCTGGTAGCAGGTCCCATTTTAGGACCTACTCGGCCGGGGTTCCAAGCGAGCTGAGTCGAGCTGAGTCGAGCCGAAAATGTGACGTGAACGCCGTGCAGGCAACTGATTGGACAGGGAGTGACGAGAGCGACTCCTGCACGAAAACAAAACCCGACATTAAAAAAAAAAAAAAAAAACAAAAACGGCAACAGCGACCGTGCGCATTGATCATTGCTGAAGTTGGCAAAGTCGGAAAATGGCAAGCAAACTGGTACCGCGGTCAAATGAAGACGTGGAGACTTTTCTGTGCTTGGTGGCGGCCCAAAGAATCCAGAGGGAGCTGGACGGTGCGCCGCCTCCACCCACAGTGAGGTGGTACTCAATTGTAATGGAAAACCACCGAAACCATGTTGAGGCGAGTAGAATCGAGCCGAGTAGGTACTAGTGGAAAAGGGCCATTAGTGTGATCATATGTACAGCACTTACAAACAGTACTTACAGTACTTAATCACTTAATCAATTCCTTTTGACATAGGTCAAAAAATGAATGCAAAAGAATGATTTAATATAACAAAAGGCTGCTGCTTGCTTCAAAGACATGAACACCTTTCTTTGGGTGAAAGGAAAGCAAAATAAATAAAGTTTTATGGACTGATATACTGTGGAAACAATGTAGCATGGTTTCCTCCCCTCCCCCCCTCAGTCTCCCGCTCTCAGGTCAACAGTAAAAGGATCCGACCCACAGATTGACTTATCTACCTGAATCCAATTTTCATGTTCACTGACTGCAATGAGCGGCTTCATTCCAGGATGAATTACACTTTTTCTATCAGCTTTTGATAAACAGATGGAGCACTGCTTCCAGCATCCGAAGGAAAAATGTTGAGCATTCTATATGAATAAATCACTTTTTAAAGCCACACACTTCAGGGACAGATTTTATTTAGAAACCAAGTCATGATACCGCTTTCTGTCTGCGTGTACAAGCAAAAAAAAAGGAAAGTTATTCTATAAACCAAAGCAATTGTCCTGTAAAATTGCTTTCACCCGAACTTGCTTTTTTCATCAGAGGTCAGATAATTTTTGTTTGGCCAGCTATAATCTTTATTATCTCAAGTAACTATGGCTTGTCACTAGGTTTTTCAAAGGTATTTTGTACCCTTTAGAGGAGCCCAGGCAGGGCAGTGTTATTGAATATAGCACACACCCCTCCCACGGCAGGACATCCTAATGCCATTAGCGGGAGAAGACATTAGAGAGAGCAGACGAGGAGAGCCGGTACAGGGACATGAGACACAGCAGAGGGGGTGACAAGCCTCTTGAAGTCCAGGTAATGTATTTTATAGACTCCTGATGGATGGGGTGATTTGAACCGGTCATAAATTATTTAAATTGTAATTTGATGTCAAGAATGTAGCATTGTTAAAGAATTTTGTGGACCCTGTAGGGGAAGATCCCACAACATGCATATGCCACCAGTAAACTAATGATCTGTGACATTTTCATATAAATAAAGGTCAGGTTTGCCACTCTTCACTGCTGACTGATATAGCACAATGGTGATTCAAGCTCCATCGAGGGAATTCTCAGCCCTCTAACAAAATGTGAAAATGAGCATTACCGACTGTTGGATCATGAGACAGCCCTTGAATTATCCTGATTTTTCGTATCACTTGCTCTGCTGTGGCTCATCAAAATGTTTCACTGAAGACTCCAAGGGAAGAGGGGCATTTCAAATCCTCAAACACATTGGAGCTGAGGATTTATGGCCATGCGTTTGCGTTGCACACAGACTGATTCTTTAAAGCACATAAAAACACACTGGAAACTGTACTTGAGTGATTCAGGCAATTTTGCATTTGAGCTCATAAGAAGGAAAGTTTAAGTGGGGGGAAAAAAAGAAAGATGAAATTGTTAATGACAACTGGTCAGTAGTCAACTTGATGATGAGCCACTGCCCAGCTGCTTTGCTTATTATACATTTACCTGTGCACTCGCTACAGCCATGCTGCCATCACACACCACATGAATGTTCTTGGACTTTTTCTTTTGTTATAAATTTGTTCTTGTGTGCATCATCCATGATATTTGGGAGGTAACAAGATGCAAACGCTCCTTGGTTTGCAAGCCAACATCTGGCCAATATATACACCTTGAGTTAGCTGGAGAAATTTGGGGGGAAGCAGGCTGTGTAATCTCGCTCTGTAAATCATTGTTCCAAAGATGGCATGGTTCAATGCCAAAAAGCAGGATGCACTGGGTGTCTGTTTAAGTGATTTCTTGGCACTTACTTTGCTCCCTGGTAGTGCCGTCTCCTTGGATGATCCTTGAAAGATTTAAGCATGGGTGGAAGGATCTTAAAAGCTCCGTTGTAGAAAGTTGTCAGGCTGCTTTATATACTAATTCCTTTAATACTTTGAATTGTTCAGAACAGCGGTATGTAATTAATAAATGTCCTTTAAAGGGATAGTTCATCCATTTTGAAAAATGTGATACTCTTTCACTTCCCCCCAGCTGTTCTGTAGGACAGTGGTGGTGCTATCCTCCTCTCATTGTTACTGAGTGCTGGATACTGACTGGATGCTCCAAATGCTAACTGTTAGCCTCCTGCCACTGAGATGGACTTCCCCCCAGCTAACATTCTGAAAAATAACCTCCTTAATCCACTCAAAGAGGATTTAACATTGCCTTTCAAAATTAAAATGCACATAAGACTACCAAGTGCACATGGATGACACTTTTGCTCAAATTAATTGTATTTTCCTGTCATCAACATCCAGAAAGATCTGTTAACATCTGCACTTCCTGTATCACTGTTTGACTTTGAGTTTGCTTTCGTTATTTAACCCGTGCACATGTCAGAGGACAAAAATAACAACTTTCTCCAGAGTACTAAAAGATAGCTGCTTACCAAATGTTGTGGCAAGTTTCTTCTTTTTCACCACTCCTCTCAATCAAAAACATTTCACATTCCTACCTTTCAGGCAACTGCCAGCCACCATAGCCACCCTCACCACACGCTGACTGCAACAAAAAAAAAAAGTTATGGTGGGATTACGAACAGGATTAGTGAAAAGGTGCAGAGCCGGTGTGTGTCTTTGTGTGATTTGGGATGTCTGAGTCTTGTGTGTCTGCACTTGGTGTTTGAAATTAAGCCATTACTTTAGCCATTACAAACTAAAACTATTCCTGTTTTCAATAGGATGCAGCAGATAATTTGAACCTGTTTGATTTGTTTTGTGAATACCGTTATATTACATGTAAAATACTGAATCAAGTCACCTTGAAAGAGGGAATGTCAACTCATATATTCAACCTAGCATTCCCCTTGCCTACTCAAGCATCAGTCAGCTACAGAACATTAAATTTTCGGTAGATCTCGATTTGTGGCCAAGGACAAAGGAGAACAGCTTGTCTGAATGTCACACCTGTTTGAACTGCAAAGGGCTCAATCTTAAGACTCAGTAAGCTGGAACTGGCTGTAATGCAATGCCATTACAGTGGAAAACCAGGTCAAGGCTGCTGAGGCACAGTTCAAAATGCCACTCTGGGTGAGATGGAGTCTTTTTTCCTCAGTAAACTAAATGCTGTCCTAAAAACCTGTGAGCACAGTGTCCTTTCCCTGACCTTCTCAGGGCAAACAGAAATGCCTCCTAAAGGCCAGCAAATAAAAGAGCCGCTCCACAGAAGTATTTTTGGGGTGGCAATGGGGTTAGACGTTTTTTTTTTCTCAGTGTATTATGTTAATTTCCAGTATTTCCAACAAAACATAATTTACTGCCATCCATATCCAAATATACCTTTAAATTACTTGAAGAAGAATAGAACTGGCTATTAAAATACCTCAAAGTGTATATAAAGGATATATACAGTAAAACTGCAGCTTGACACTCAAATATTTGTGATACTTTGTAATTTCTTTCTTTCTTTCTTTGGCATAAATATAAAAAAAAACATATATAAAATGAATTATTAAGGTGCAATAGCTTGAAACAAAGTCTCACTTAACCTTGCTTTGTTTTTTGCATTTATGCCTCATGTCAAGTAGACAGAATTTCTACTTGACTGTTTGCCATAGTTTTCCGCGCCTATGCCAACTCCCATGCTACCTTGCTGTATGCACAGGTGATGAAATACTTGTCGGGGTGAGAGATGGTTACCATAGTGACCGAGGCATTTGCACTGGCATTTCTCTAATTTTACTGCTGAACCAGCACCATGTCAGGCCTGGCTTTTCTCCTGTTTTTTTCCTCTAGAATGGTCCACACAGAAATCAACCCCCAGCCAGATGCACCAATAACCTGGTATGAACGCTTATGAATGTGTAAAGACAGCATAATAGATTCATCTTCATTTTTCTGGCTCTCTTGGTGGAAAATTTTTATCTTTTTATTTGGCCATGTCAAAGAGCATAATGTAAAACGGTATAATTTTATTATGATAGTCCACTACTGACAACAATGCATGTACAGATTATCAACAAATTTTTAACACACTACCCTTGGTTAAGTTGGTAATGTTAAGTTTAGACACATAAATGAACTAGGTTAGGGTTAGGAACATAAAAAAGGTTAGGATAAGGGTTACAGTTAAAAAAAAAAAAGAGATTAGAATAGACCTTTTCCATGGCAGTCAGTCTGACATAAAATTGCATGTTTACCCAACAAGCCCTCTTCTTTCTGTTTTTGGATTCTTTAAATCTGTGTACATATTTCCAACATACATCATGCTATTCATCTACTTTACTTTGTGAAGTATCGCAAATTCTTTTTTTCAATTTTAATTTTTTTTTTCTTACTGAAACAATTTAAAGTAAAGATACTGGTAATATATGAAACTAGACAACCCAAGCAAGGGGGAAAAATATCGCTCCAAAGCTAGGCTACATTTTGGCAAGGGAAAATCTGGCATGGCCATCTTAAAAGGGGTCCCTTGACTTCTGACCCACAGATCTCTAAATGAAAATGGGTTCTCTGGGCAGCCAGAGAACCCAGACTGGGGCCTAAACAGTCTTGGAGTTGCATCAATTGGCTTTGACTGGAAAGCTTGTGGATTCAGACAATACAATGGATTTTTTTGTGATGATGTTACTTAGGGGCCTCATGAAACTTTACACCCACAAACTCGAGGATAGTTAAAAAAAAAAAAAATCAGAAATCACAATAAATAGCAATACCTGTAGAATTGCAATACTTAGGGATCACACTACATATTGAATCAGTACCCAAGTATTGTGATAGCATGGAATCAGGAGATAAACATATAGTCCCAGCCCTAGACTCTACATGAGTTTATATTTAAGCAGTCCCAAACAAATTGCCTTTGTTTCCCTGCTCCTTTGGTTGATGGGGTGCATGGAAATATGGACTCGCTGCACCAACTAAAGCACAGAGGTTCATCCACTAGCCTATACCACTTCACACTGTGACCACATAAGACACATTTTTCAACATTTTTAATGGCTCTCCCCTGGGTGTGACAAGTAGAGCATGTCTCAACTTTGGCTGTGCTGTGCATCACGTCAGTGTGAAAGCAGGCTTTGAAACAGGCTGTCAGGGCACAGCTCTTGAACAAGATGATAAAACTCTCGATGTTCTGTTCTTCCCAAGAGGCCATTATGTGCCCTCATCCTGTTCTTCAGTGGCAACACGCGGAGCCATCGCTAACAGTCTCTTGTCCATGATGGTTACCGCAGATTACTTAGCAAACCTAACAATAATTAGACAGCCTGCATGATGTTGTCTTTGCATTGCAGAGCAACAAGAATTATGTGACACTCCTTGTGACTTTGCTCTCACTCTTACTTCTATTTGAATAAAAAAAAACAAAAAACGTCCCACCTGATCTTGGCCTTTAAAAGGATAGTTAAACCATTTTGAAAATGTGATATTATTTCACTTCCCTCCTAGCTCTTATGTAGGACAGTAGTGGTGCTGTCTTGTTACCGAGTGCTGGAGTTTTAGCAGTGTATAAATGTTTACAAAAAAAAAAATCATTAACAATAGAACTACTTTATGGTATCTAGCCACAACATTACTTGCCCACTATCTTTTAGTACTCTGGACAAAGTTGGATTTTTGTCCTTGAGCGTGTGTACATGTGTTCAGAAAACAAGTGATAGCAAACTCAAAAATAATATAATTTTTTTCTGAGTGGGTGAAGTATCCTTTTCAGAACATCAAAAGTCAAAGTCATTCTATCTTTTCTCTCTTTCTTTCTCTCTCTTTGGTGCTTATTACCCTAACTGCCCCTCGCCTAGCCTTGCCTGTCTTGTTCATTATTTTTCGTCCTGTTGACAAAAGGGCCCTGACAGAGTCTGACACCAGCCACTATTCTCTCCTTGACGAGGGGACACAAGCATTGCCGGGATGTTAAAAGTCCTGAACGATTTCTAACCTTAACCAGGCAGGTGACTGGCAGGCCAGCATGAAGGCTGCCCTGCTTGGGATAATTAATGAGTCTCCGTCAAACACACTCCTTGCAGAGAAGCCGGGTGTGCGCTTGCTCTGTCAGTGTCCATTTCATTACCAGCACGCACCATGTGAAGCCCTGACTCAACAATCTGCATTCAAACATAGGACGATCAAGACAAGGGAAAATCATGAGACTTTTGGAAGCCAAACAGTTTTTTTTGTGTTTCATGGCAGCAGTACATGTTTATCAGTGGCGAGAAAGTGCAATATGTCATTGGAGGAACACAAATTGCCTCTGAGGACGTTCGCCACACAGACAGACAACGTTTAAATGGGATGAATGGATGATATACTGGGATCATCAAGGGAGCTGGAGCTGAGTAATAGCCCCTCATAACAAACAAGTTGTTAGATTTAATACTTTATTAAGGTTTCTGTCACGCTGCGCAGCATTAGATGTTGCACAGCATCAGCGTTACTTCAATAGAGGTGTCTGTGTCTGTTTGTGTGTGTGAGGGTGTTAGACCAATAGATGAGTTTGCTGATATTGACCTTTTAATAAAAATTAGATCTGGTCCAGTTAGTGTCATCCATCTCTGGTATGATGGATATGATGTGGTTTCATTATATATTTAGAATTGATCAGTGGTTGTCACACAGTGGTTGTCTATGGGAAGGCCATAACCTGAACCTTATTTCAGTGTAAAGTTTTAATCAGATTCTACATTAATTAGTACTAATTAATGATTATTATCATCATCATCCTGCGTTTTGATGCAGTGTCCAATGACCTAAAAGTGTTTCATCTATTTCAAGAATAATAATTCTAGGGGTAAAAAACTTACTTTTTTTCATTATATCTCATATTTTTTGCAGTTTTTTTTCTTTTGTGCAACGTGATGTTTCATTTTTGTTTACAGTACATGAAAATGATTGGATTAAAGATAATTTATATCAGCCCAAAATATTGGTTATTGGTAGTGTCATTACAAAAATATCATTATCACTTCAACCTGCTAATAATTGCCCATCATTCACAGATAATCTTTCACCTTACTCAAAATGTTCCCTGTCTAATAACATCCACTTTCCACATCCAAACCAACCTGGGTGAGCTGAATATCAATATGGGTGAGAAGGCGTTTCCTGTGGGTCGGGGTTATTTCCTCTGACCTTATGGCTGCAGTCTGGGGCGGGCGGGGTTATGGGCCTCAGGGTGGGGTAATGTACAGACGAAGAAGACTGGCAGGGGGGCCCTCGGGGTCTGCTTTTGAGCCTGCCAAGTTCAGCTGATCTGTGCATAGGCTGTATAATTACATGCCCCCTGAAGACGTGCTGTGTCAATCTTTATAAGGGAGGAACAAAGCCTGTTGGAGTTTCCATCCTGGTTACAAGCGGTACCAGCTTCACTCAGTAGGCCTCAAATCAACCGCTAGGGGACACCACAAATGCACAAAAAAATGGGTGTGGCATAGCACAAATCAGATTATGAATCAGAAACTGTTTTTCCAATCATTACAAAAGTTGCAGGATATGGTTCATAACAATGTTGAACTCCATATGTAAAACAGTTTTGAAATGCTTAATGGGGGGCGCCACCAGTTCCAAACATGTGCATCAGCCAGGCCATATTTGGCCATAAATCAATGACAATTTAATCAGTGGAAAGAAATTTACCATGGAAGTGTCCACCCATAACTGGCATAATGGTGATAGAGAGAAAAAGAAATCTCTTGCTTTCTGCCATTCTACCTCCCTGATGCATGCATTTTTTTCATAAATTATCATTCTATGAACAATGTAAATGCACTCCATCTCTCACTGTTGCTCTTCTTAATATTGGTTGCCTGTAACTTTTGTGAAATTATATGAAAACTGTGAAAACTGTTGTGTCAAGAGTGGGTCCTTCAGTTCAACCGGCAGCAGGTGAGTCAGTTCCAGCTCCTATGAAGAGGAAAAGGAGGGAATCTACACACCACTGAACATCAAAAAGTCAAAACAGGCAGGCAAGCCTTTCATGGCATTTATGAGTTCATGCTCTGCTCCACAAAAAAGGATAAGAATATAAAAAGTGCCATGAACAGCAGACAGAGATTTTAATATTACATCATCATCACTATGCAGGTTCCTTCCTTTTTCTGCTCAACAAATAATGAAATCTTGTTTCGGCCGGTTTGCCATGATAGGAGCTTATTATCAGGTTGTTGTCCAGTTGTGATGTAACTATATCACGCAAACTGAAGTGCCGTATTTGCTAAAGTGAGGGACAGGCTCCAGCCAGCGAAGTGAGGACTCCCAGTGCGACTGAGCTGAGGCTGGAGAGCAAAGTGAAAACAGCAGCCGCAGCATGGCGCCAATATCCACAGTGGGTAGTGTGCTCTCTGGTGATTGCCTGCCCTTTGAACACATAGCAGTTTGTGGCTACCGAGGGTCTTTAAGTAGCAAATGAGCCACAGTTGCTCTGCAAACTGTGCTATAGCTAAAAGCCAGAGAACAGCTGTAACTAATGTGCTTCACTAACCGTACAGTATATGAAAAAGCCAGTAGCTCCATGACAATATTTAAACAAAAGTATAAACTAAGGAATAATTCACAGCCAAGCAAGACTTAGACCATGTGATTCAGCTTATTCAGCTTCATCTATGGCATTGTAGACATTGTGGATTTGCTGAAATGGATTGAATACCCCTTATGGAAAGAAAATATATTTACCAATATATTACATGAAATATATTACAATATATTACATTTAATATATGGTATTACAATATATTTAAATATGTTATGTATTTGAAAATGTCTTAGCAATACATGGAGTAATATCTTGGTGAGACATATATAATGCAATATATTTATATTATTGCATCTATATATTTTAATATATGGAATAATACATAAGTAATTGCACATTTCAGATATTGCAATATATTGGAAAATATAAAGACTAGTTCCCATATATGGAAATGTCACATGATATTTTCCAATATACTGCAATATATTTTCGTTTCGTAAGGGACGGCACATAGAAACATAAAAATGCTCAGCTAGCTCGTTCTTGGTGTTAATGATACAACAATTTTAATTGCTGGAAAATAATCCCACTAGTTCTGAAGCAGTATTTTAAAAACGAATTGGGGGTAGTGGCTAACAGCTACTGTAGGCAAGCATAGTTTTTTCCATTTTAGTTTCGGTTTGTTTGGTTGGGTTTTAAAACTTTATGGCCAGTATGAATTTAGAGAAATGATTATATTTGAGCCAGTTTTAGCACACACCATCCAGCTTGGTAAAAACACATTAGAGGTGTTGTTCTGAGCTAGCCATGAAGTGATGAGGTGAAGGCTTTCATTTTTTCATTCATGTAACCACGCCAAACGGAAGAGCACCTTCACCAAACGCTTCCACAGACCAAAAGCCAACAGAAGCACCCCCAATACGTCTATATGTTCTGAAAACAATTCATACCGAACCCCCACATTGTGATTTATAGGGAAGCTGTACACATGTACAGTCTCATCATGATAGAGTTCTGTCATTGTCAGATAAAGTGATAGGAATGGGGGCTTTTTGAGGACAGTAAGGTTACACATAATCTATAAACCGCAGTTGTTTTCAAATTGTGGCCTACCTGACATCTCTCTCTCCCTCCCAGCTAATCTCATCGGGGACAGGAATCCAGACTCAATACCATCAACCTCAAATAGTCCCTCTTATCTCTAGCAACTGTTCCTCTCTGGAGAATACTCAGCAGCAGGCAACAAAACCTAACCGTGCCTGCATCTCTTGAAATCAAAGAGATTCATAAATTGTGCCTCCGTCCGCTGAGTTATACAGCATTTTCTCAATGGATTGCTTTAATGTTTGAGTACAATAACTAAGAAACGAACAGAAAACAGGGTGTGCAGTCAAGCAAACCTACAAAGAGGATCCAAGAACAAGGAAGACAGATGGAGCAACCAAACAGTAGTGAGACAGGCGGGCAGGCAGGCAGAAAAAAACAGCAGCCAGACTCTCGGACCAACTAAGAGTCAGGCAGACAGGGTGAGGCGGTCCAGTAAAGTGAAAGACAGAGCTTACCATGCTGTATTGTGTCCAGACAGGCAGGGCTAACTCAGGAGCTCTAGCTGCATGCTGTTCCTGTGATTAGCCCTCCATCTGGCAGGCTGGGCACAGAGAGCGGCCAGACCATCACAGGCTGCTAGACGGATCTCAGAGCTTGGGGTCTTCCTTGGACTTGGCAGCGGGAAGCTGGTTGGTTTCACTGTCCAGCCTTCCCTAACGACAATTTTGTGGACAATGGAGTTCAATGAATAAGATGTTGTACATGTTATGGTAATAATAGCCTCCAAGCTAAAATGGATTGCAACAGCGTGCTCAACACCCAACTTAATTGCAAACAATTGGCATTTAGTGACAAATTGAAAGAAAAAGAAAACTTAAGGTGGTTTAGCTGGCCAGTATGCATATCGTGTAACTGTAATATTTTGGGTTCAAATCCAGGCAAAGTCTTTGTCATGTTGGTCTTGCAGTAATCTGTATATTTTACTGCGATAATGAAATAAAGAGGGAAAGCTTTAAAAAATAGTATTTTTTAACACTGCCAATTGTACCATTTCTTTTCATTTTCCAGACAAGGCAGGGTCAATCAGTGTGCATCCTCAGTGTTAAGCACTGAGGATGCACACTTTATAATTCACATTGTTATAATTCAAGGTATAGTCCACACATTTTGAAAAATTGGATTTTATTGGCATTAACATTCTTAAAAAATAACTGCTTTAATCCACATGAATTGTTAAAGAAACAACAGTTACATTTGATGATGTCAGCTTGAAGTGATGCAAAAAATGCTGTTTAAAAAATAAAAAATAAAAAATCAACAGTATTTTCTTGCGTGGCCTCAGCTCTCTATGCTGGTCACCAGTTACAGTGATGAGCCTGAAAGCAACATTACATACAAGCTATATTCAATATTCAGTATTCAAATGAACGGTTTCCCCCACTGACCAATACTGCACCATTCGGCTCTGTACAGTGGACCTGTGCAATATAATCCTCTCTCACAGGCTTCTCTACAGGCCTACAAGTGGCAGTAGAGGTGGCAATCAGGCCGGACAGTTATTTTTTTCTTTCTTACCTTTTCTACCACACATGTTCTCTTTTTATTTTGCTTCTCTATTGTCCACAGACCACCTCTGCCAAATGCATGGAAGTGAGGAGGGGCTGCTGTGGGGGCTGCCTGCTGGGCTGCCTCGCCTGACACCTGATACTCAGGTGGTAAGCACTGGGCCATTATGATGGGGCTTACAGGATACAGGATCTAGTCAAAAAAAAAAAGTCCCTAGCTAAGTAGCTAGGTAGCTAAGTTGAAAAAAAAAAAAAAAAAAGAAAAAGTTTGCAATCTGCCAGCCAGCAGGCGCTCATGGCCCACCGGGATTTCTCACGGTGCTCCAGATGGCCAGTCGCCCACTAATGTGGACTTTTCCTGGAAGAAGTGGCTAACTTTAGCCATGTTTGGTTTGTTTTCCCCTCAACACTGCAACCAACTCAAGGGATTTCTCAGCTCAAGGGATATGCAACAGTCCTCATACTTTAATGCATACATGGGCCTTTTTCACAGCGGCCATTTTGACTAGCAGGTAAATCCAGGTGTTGCTAATGACAAGAATTAAGGTTCTGTTCCAGTTAAGTGCAACAGAGGGTTTCCATTGAGCCAGCATGAGCAGCACCAAGGTCCCTGCTCTGTTAGACCTTTATGGAACAGAAGCTTAAATGAATGTCATTAGTAAGCCCTGTGTTTACCTGCTGCTGCATGTCAGTGTGGCAAAGTTCATTTCATCACATGTTTATTGTAACATATCAGAGTTCCTACATATAGATGTGTCCATTCTTCATGTTCATGTTCTTATTTTTACTAGTGGTGTGCAGAGGCACCAGTATTTGTATTTGTATTTGTTTTCAGGCAAAATAATTAGGATTCAAATTTGGAAAAAAAAAAAAAAAGTGGACGTGGCTAAAAACCTTTTTTTTTTAATCATTGAATTCTAACCACAAAGAAATATAAAATGACATTCCTGCTCATTAAAAGTATAGAATACCATACTGTAGCCATGGACTTCATAAGCAATTATAAGATAGACTAACAGACTAATGACAATACCTCAGGCTCCCAGTAAAGCCTGTTAATTACTAAACATGCAGACTCAAGCAACACAGGTTTAGGAAAGCCACTCTAACCACCACATTTCAAAAGACAATTTCATTGCCTATTTTAGTCTTGAGTAGGATGCATTTTGCTCTGCTCTTGGTTTTAACTCCATTTGGACTTTGTCAGGACTTGAATACTTCAGATAGAGCTGCACTTGATGAAAGCCCACCTGCTGGGCACAGTGGAACATTCGTCAAACACACTCTTACCTCTTCCCAGGCTTGTACCTTCCCAGCAGCTCTGGGGATTGAACCAGCAACCTTTCACCTCCCAGTGAGCAGCACAGACTGCTCTGTCACCCTCCTGCCTCCCGCCTCCACCACTGACATCCACATCACTACAGAGGCACACATTAGCGGAGCTCCTAGCTCAGCTTATCCAGCAGCCCATTCATCATTAGCTGAGGGAGTCAGTGTTAGCCTAATCAAGGCCTTGATTAATTGAATAAGGTAGAATAAGAGGTGGGCCAGGCTCAGAAGTCCTTCAGGCTCATCCACTCATTACCTTTCCTTTCCCCAAGCTCTGTGAAGCGATGGCTGCCCACATTAAGGTATGGGAGGACCATATGGTGGTGCTGCTGAGCATGAGATCCACCCCAATACACAGATGCTGTTAGTCTTTTTAGGAAAGAGAGACTGTAGGAGAGCAGCAGCGAGGGAACAGACAACTATCCTTAACACAGAAACAAGTCTATCCCCTGGGGAATTAGAGCAGTGGGCGAGCTTAATTTCACAAGAAATCTGATGCCAATCCAGCATCACTGATCTGACATGAATGGACCTGACCACTAAATATATCATTTTAATAATGCTATTTTTTCACTTGCGGTCATGTATTTTTTTTCTAATTTCCTAATCAGCTTTTTTTTCCCCATATTTTTGAAAGAAATGAAGGTTTCAAAGGTATAATTCACTAGTCACTGCAGCAGCACAAAATGATGTATGAGTGATTATTTTAACATTATTTTTTAATCTCACCACTTTGAACTTATTTGACATGTATGAAACCTATGGCAAGATCACTCCACATGAAGATCCAGGGTTTGATGAGAGTCAATTTGGGGTCCAGAACATGAGAAAGTAAGAGAAGCCTTAATTTTGGGTGCTGTCTCATAAATACATAATGCACCTCAAAACACAGCAACATTTAACATGTTATACTATACAAATGCAAACAGCAATCAATGGTTTCACATTATAGTGTTCTACTGAATAAGATCATTCTATTGACTGTTTTTTTAGGACCACGGCTGTGAGTCTACACAAACCAAATGGAGCTGACAACATATGCCCATATACCTGTGCACAACCTGATTAAACATACTGCATTATGATGCACACGTACATACAGAAGATAAAACAGCTTTTCAGCAGCAAACGCTTTCTGACAGTGTCCTACAAAAATGGAAAACAGACGTGACACCCTTTTTGTTGTTGCATTCCACCTCTGCAGTTACCATATGTCATAGCCATAAAACTCTGCTAGTGGAGATAAAACGTCCAGGTTTCTTTGCCTTTACTTCCTTTAGCTATTCCTCTCCTTGCTCACCGTCTTACTCACTGACTCACTCACTCATTCATACACTCACTCACTCACTCACTCAATCACACACACACACACACACACACACACACTGCTGTACCACACAGATAAAACATTCTCGTGGAGTGTGAACGCCGGGAGAAGAAAAATGACATTGGGTAATCACAGTGAAGCATTACCAGTCATTACTCTGTGCTGTCACTTGGAGACGAGAGACAAGGCTGCAAGTCG
>OMLB01064373.1:6633-19575 GCA_900302555.1 Myripristis jacobus | reverse complement strand
TTCCTTCAGTCAGCTCTACTGCACTGTAACACAGCTGACAACACAATACAACACACAGCTGTCAGTTTGAACAAGGTTCTCCTGTGAGCTGCACATTCAAATGAACTTACAGCAAAGAATTGCATCCAAACCCAAAGACTTTGAAATGAAATTTTACTGTATTGATGGCAAAAACTGAAATACTGTAATTCACATACAGTATTACACAGAAAAACTCAAAGGAATTGAAAAAAAAAATACAGAATACAATTTATAGGCCCCTTTTTTGTGGGTGCATACTGATTGATTGGTGAATGGTGATTGGTGGAAAGGGTAGTGATGCAGGTGCACTAGTGATTTCACAGTGATGCAGGTCATTTCTATCAGCTGTGAGCAGATGTTTTGCTTTTGACTACCACAGTGAAGTCAGTGGAGTCAGGGCCATGTAAATGACACATGTGAGAAGTGTTGTGCAAAAGAGCGTGAAAAATTTGTGAATCCAATGAAAAGGTATGAACACATTTGCAAACAAAAACTTCTGCTGTGGTTTGGAGGTGAAGATGAAAAAAAACTGTAAAGGGGACAAATACAGAGTACACTAAGGAATAAGGAAGTGGCCACAGATCTGTTACAAAAAGGTGACCCTACCTACCACCAGGGGGAGTAAGACACCATGAGAGTTCAAAAGAGGAGCAGAAGTGAGAAAATATACAAAGAAAACTGAAATTGCAGCACACGCCTGCTAACAGTATAACTAGGTACAGAGTCAGGGGGAAGATGGGGAAAACACGATGGAAAACTTAGGAGCTAATTTTAAAATCAGACGTATTAGACATTTGAGAGACAGAAAGAATGAGAGAAGAGAGAGAGAGGGACAGGTGGACAGACAGACAGACAGACAGACAGACACAAAGAGAGAAACAGACTGAGACAGAAAGAGAACAAGAGACCTCAGGGGGGAAGTGGTTGTGCGAGACCTGAGAGTGAGACCCGGCTGAGTGACCTAAGCTGACTCCACTGCCGCCAAGACTCCAGTACCAAGTGTCAGGGCAGTACTAAGGTACTGAGGTACTAATCCTCAGAGCAATGTGCGGGGTAGCACCAGCCGACCCAGCCTTATGACTACACACACACACAGACACACACACACACTCACAGCATGCTGCATGCTCTACACATTAAGCTGACAGCTATACAGGAAGCCTTAGTCGTGGGGGTGGGGGTCTTTCCACTCCATTCAAGATGTTCCCTCCAACGCAAAACTTTCAAGAGCTACACATTACACTAAAATTCTCAAGAGCACGCGAATGGGACTTTGGCTACAACTTGTGGCTGACAAACAGATGGACTAGAATGAGTCACTGAATATTTTGCAACATATTCTGTGACTCCTCTTGCTATACAGGTCATGGTTTCTTTATTTTGGCTACTTGGAAAAAAGAGGAGGAATTAGCTACTTACCAGCAGTTCCTGGCAGACAGTTGCACTGGTAGGCATTGACCAGGTCAATGCAGCGTCCTCGGTTCTGGCAGGGGTTGCTGTGGCACTCCTGGACCTGGATATTACAGATGCTGCCTGTGTATCCTGGATGGCACTCACAGAAGAAGGTGGCGATGCCATCCTTGCACACACCGTGATGGCAAGGCTCTGGCACGCAGTCGTTGATGTTTTCTTCACAAAGTAGTCCAGTGAAGCCTGGGAGAAGGACCAGGTGCAATAGTGATGATGACAATTATGTTTCTACTTAGCATAATCTGAAATATATCTATTTCACATTTTCTATTTTCTGGATCACACATGTCACGGGGTAGATAATGTTAGAGTACAGGGTCTACAATTTTCCCTGTTTTGTATTGGAGCAGTGCTGGCCCACTGAATTAAAATCAGTGGCGCACTGCTATCTTAAATTCAAGTGGAAGAACATTTATCCCTGGTACCTTCAGCACAGTCACACTCGTATCCATTGGGACGGTCGATACACTTGGCTCCGTTCAAACAGGGTGTGCTGGAACACTCATCAATGTCTACGTGGCATATCTTGCCGCTGAAGCCTGAAAAGAGTACACAGAACCAAAGATATGTCAGTGTGTATGCTGGATTCAATAACCAAAAGAGATACTGATATAACGGTTTCAACACAGTCTCAACTGAATACTTTTATTTAACCACTGAAATGTGAGAAAAGTGAGAGAAAAATAGAAGACAAACATACACACAACTATTTGTACCAACCTGCTGGGCACTCGCAGACAAATGTGTGGACTTGGTCGATGCATTTACCCTGGTTCAGGCAGGGTGAGCTGAGACACTCGTCTACTTCTATCTCACAATGAGTCCCTTCAAATCCTGGAGGCATGCAAATACACAGGATGTTATCTATTAGAGACACTTCTGTTCTTTACCGTTCTTGGTATTGACTATGGCTGCCCATAGCACCTTTTTGATTTCAGCTCCTTAAGATTACAAATGGTGATAACTTCAAATGTTGCCTTTATTATATGATCATATGCACAGGAATGCCTTCAAAAGAGCAAAAATGTAAGCTGTAATTTCTTGTGATATTTTGACGTGTACCGGGCATGCAGATGCAGGAGTAGTCTCCGATGCGATCCAGACAGGTGCCGTCGTTCTGGCATGGGTTAGAGGCACACTCGTTGACATCTTGTTCACAGCGCGGCCCAGCATAGCCTCGAACACAGTTACAGGTGAAGGAGCCATCTGTGTTCACACACTGGCCACCGTGCTCACAAGGGTTGGTTCCTGAGAAAGATGAGGAAAGGCGGATGGTTTCAAAATACAACAACGTACCACAGAAGAAAAATAAGAAAACACAGCAGAACAAAGCAGAATGGAATAACCAGCTGAAAAAGGAAGCAGATCAGCAAAAAGCAGAGCTAAAGAGAGGCAGCACTCATTCTCACCGATGCTACATTCGTCTCTGTCGATGTTGCAGGTGCTGCCGACGTAGCCAGCGGGGCAGTTACAGTTGAACATGCCGTTGATGGGGTTGGTGTCACACTGAGAGCCCTCTCTGCAGGGGTTACTGATACAGGCATCGTCTATATGGCATAGCAACCCTGTAAAGGAACAGCGTAGAAGATGCTTTCACAAATCCAGGTTCAAAATCTAAAACAAAAAAATATAGAATATAGAATATAGAAAATCTATTTTTTGTCCTCTGGTAAAAAGACTTTTTGTTCCAGTTCTTAACACACAGATTTAGCTCAGTTGAGGGTAAAATAAAGTCAACAGAGAGATTTTTGTTCACAGGCAAAGTTTCATCTGAATATAAAAAAACTGTGTATCAGTACCAGTATATAGGAAGAGCAAATTTGTAGTGTAATGTAATAATCATATTTAATTGGCAGTGGTAGTGAAAGACCTATGTAAGATCTATGAATGTACATGTCTTGGCTTTTTTCTTCCTAGCTGTTTCTTAATGGAGGACAACTATATGAAAATATGAACCTGACCCACAACAGTTCTGTAGTGTAGCTTCCTACAGCTCCCATTATCCCTTGATTTGTTATGGATGTTGATTTTAGGAGCTGTCTGTTTGATTTCAACCTCCTGGCTCACCTGTTTTCCCATATGGGCAGAAACAGACAAAAGAGGCGACGCGGTCGATGCAGGTGGAGCCTGCACTGCATGCAGCTGTAGCACAGTCATCAATATTTTCTGAGCAGTCGGATCCACTCCAGCCGTTGACGCACACGCAGACGTAGCTGCCGATCAGGTTGCTGCAAGTACCTCCATTCTGGCAGGTGTTGGGCTGCAGGCGACACTCGTCCACATCCTCTGTGCAGTGCTGACCTGTGGCGAGGCAGAGAGCCGAGACGGTAGGAGAGGAAAAGAGGAGAAAAAACAATGTGAGGAACAGGGACACAGAGCGACAGAGTAACAGGAGGATGAGGGAGATGAAAAGATTGTTAGAAGGATGGATATTATCAGAATAAATGGTATGCTACTGCTAGGATGCTTACTGCTGGGCAATGTTAACATGTCAGATATGTTGCAAAGTGATGACAATGGAAATACATGACAGATCTGGTTAACAGTTCTGGGGCACTAAACATGTTCAATGACTTTTACTTCCCCTTGCTCTTTACCAGATACGGTGTCTATGTCAATTTTTTTAATAAATAATGAATAATAAGTAGATAAATTTAAAAATGAATGAAAAGCCCAAAAGGCACTTTGACAGTGATCATCTGTGGGCCACTTTACAGCACCTGTACATGTACTGTCTGGGATATTGCTGCGTCTGCCGAATTTTATCTTTTAAGTTTTATTATTATTTTTTCTTTTTTGTATTCATGTATTTATTGTTTGTTTGTTTGTTTGTTCACTTTTCTCAGTTTCCAGTTTTTATTCATTTCAGTCATTACTATCCTCATCTGTCGTTTTGTCTTTTCTATGTCTGTTATTTATACTTTTGTTATTACTTTTGTGTAAAGTATGTCTTGTCTTATCTTTTAATTATGTTGTTAAAAGAAAAAACAAAGACAGTTTAAAAAAAGAATAAACAGTATGAATAAATGCTCTATTATCCCTGTTCACAGGCAAAAACATTTAATTCATGCCATTGCTCCACACACACACAGACACAAACACACACACACACACACACACATACACAGAGGCATGAGAGCACAG
Source organism: Myripristis jacobus (assembly GCA_900302555.1). Lineage (NCBI taxonomy): Eukaryota > Metazoa > Chordata > Actinopteri > Holocentriformes > Holocentridae > Myripristis > Myripristis jacobus. The sequence goes on along the minus strand of OMLB01064373.1, from coordinate 14,940 downwards.
ACAGTTCTAGCCCCATAATAGTGGAACTAGAACAGACAGAAACTGCAAAAATAAAAACAAACATTTTACAACAGGGTCTAATTAACAAAAATTCTGGATATCTGACTCACTGAGAGCCGAAGGAATACTGAGCCACAAGTTGCTCAACACAACATAAAACACAATATGCATGCCAAATGCCCGCTACAACTCACTCTGGTCAAAACCAGTTAAAATATACTTGATAGAGCATGTCTCAGATGGACACATTCACGTGTAGCCAGGTGTTTTCTCAAGTAGCCAAAATGAAAATATAAAATCAAGACATGAAATGCATTATATATTTACACGCTTGCTTGCAAAGTCATTGTACTTATTCGGTTTGAAACAGCCATATAGATTTTGATATCCTTTTGTTTGCTTTGAAAGAACTAAGTCTGTAGTAAACCACAGCAAACAAGAGTGAATGAATACTGTGTGTACATAAACTTTCAAAGAAACACTCACTCACACACACACACGCATGAACGCACGCACACACACACACACACACACACACTCCTTACCAGTCCACTCCGGAGGGCACTGGCAGTTGTAGGTGTTCACTCCGTCCATGCAGGTTCCTCCGTTGGCACACTGATGCCCTGGACAATCATCAATGTTGTTCTCACAGTTCGTTCCATTGAAACCTGCAAGACAGGAGGGACAGGGATATCATGACATGACTCGTGTTTCCCAAAATAGTCATGTAACCCACCAATATTAAATTCATCAGTTACTAAGCGTTCACTGTTTCTTGTTTATTATTATTTTGTCTAGCAGGGACACGTACAAGCAAATATATAAGCAATCGTACAATAGCCTTTACTGTAAACACATAGCACTACATGTCTGGGTTGTGTATACACAGCAGCTATGTGTGTGTGTGTGTGTGTGTTGACTGTGTCTACAGCAACACGCTACTTTGACTGTGGCAGGCTGACAGTATGGTGTGTCTAATGTAACACAGCCAGCAGGATCGCACTGTTTGCATCTCAAACAACTCAGTGTTACAATATGGCAACACTGATAGATAATTAACACTGTCACTCTCTTTTTCTCTCCCTGCATTCATTCACTCATCCTCAATTTCCATTTCTCTTTAACACCTTTAATTTTCACATTTTTTTCATTATCTCTTCAGCAAACACTTCAACACTTCCGCTGTTGTGTGAGAGATCGGAGATGTGTCCTGGACAACAGGCTGTGAGCTTGTTTTGTCTCATTCATGTGTGGTTTTGGATTAGGGATTTCTGGAGGGTAACAATTAAGGCATTTCTGATTTTGAATTTCCATACCTGGAAGACAGTGGCACAAGTAGCTGGTCTCAGACGTTGGGCGACAAGTGCCTCCATTCAGGCATGGTGACGGTGAGCAGGGGACGTAGGGGGTTTCACAGTGGCGACCTGTATACCCCGAGGCACAGTTGCACCTGTAGCAATGGAAGAGTTTACATAATGTCATTTCATTCAGTATGAGCAGTTAAAATTCAATAATAATTAAACCTTGATTCAAACCTTTTCAAAATTTTTCGCTCTTTCTGTTCTCCTAACATTTAAATATTTCAAATCGGGCGCATAAACTCACTTGTACGAGCCGGGGGTGTTGACACAAACTCCTTCATTCTGGCACAGAGAGGGTGTGGTGGCACACTCATCTGTGTCATTGAGGCAGTTTTGACCTGTGTAGCCAGAGGGGCAGGAACAAGTGTAGCGACCACCGGGCAGGGAGCTGCAAATACCTCCATTAGCACAGGGACTGGACAGACAGCTGTCCTCACGCTCACACCGTGGACCTGGGGAGGGAGAGAAGGAGGACAGTTCAGTTCATTTAACAGTGCACAGGATGTGATGTAACTATCCCTTGTCCTGATTAACTAGGGTGAGCACCTATGAAGGAGTCTGGCTCAGATGGAAAAGGCAATGCATAAGGGCGAGTGTGTAATTGAGGTTATCTAGAAGACAGCACCATTATGATTCATTAAATTAGCCTAAGACCTGTAGTCATTTACAGCACACTTAGATTACACTGACAAGACACACACGGTTAGGTTCCCATTTAAGAGTATAGCTGTCTTTAAAATACAACGCTGTCACTAGGACTGGGCAATAATTACATTAGGATATTATATTATTATCATGATATGAGACTAGCTATCTGGGATTTCAGATATTGTAATATTGTGATATGGCAGAGGTGTTGTCTTTTCCGGGTTTAAAAAGGCTGCATAAAAACAAAGGGATGCAATTTTTTAATATTACTGTTCTATTTCCCTTTACCTGCCTGGACAGATTAGTAATGGCACAGTCATCCCAACAATACTGTCACAATATTGAGGTATTCAGCTAAAAACATTATAATATTTGACTTTGTCCTTATTGCCCAGCCCTGTAACAAACTGTATTTGAATTTAGCCTCGTTCAAGATAAATCTATTTTCTGAGCATGAAAAAGAGACACATTTTTTTTCTTCTGATGGTATGTAATACCCGCATGAAAGAGTTAGACCTGTAGCCCCATTCTTGGAGCAGCCTGTATCTTACCAGTCCATCCTCTGGCACACTGGCACTTGTACTTGTCGTTGGGCAGGAGCGTGCAGACACCTTGGTTGGCACAGGGGTTGTTGGGGTAGCAGGTGGAGTTCTGGGGTTCATCACAAAACTGTCCAGTGTAACCGAGCGGGCAGGTGCAGGTGGGGCTGCCTGGTACTGGCACACCAGCTGAGACCGTCACCGAGCAGTTTCCACCGTTGCGGCAGAAGCCGGGATGACAAGGGTCCTTATGGTGGCAGTACTCACCCAGGAAACCTGGAGCACACCTGAACACACACACACACAAACACAGAAATCTATGATAGAGCATGAGCACAGAAAAGAGACAGAAGGATGAGCACAAAGACAAATGTGTATGTGTGTGCCTGACAGAGAGGCAAACAAATAGAACAACAGAGCAAGTTTCAGTCAGGAGAACATAATCTACCACATCAGAGAGCTTTTGCTGAAAACAACATCAGCACAGGAGTTCTGTAGTATACAGACAGCACATCAAAGAACCAAATGAAGTAGCATGGGTGAATGGTAGAGTCTAACACAGTCTTTTCACAACCACAAACCTATGTAGGAATACTAAGAGAGAGAGTATGTGCGTGTTTGTGTGTATAAAGGGAATTTACTTGATCAACAAGTCTGAACTTCACACCATTAACCCTAGTTCGAGAAGAGAGGACAGCTGAGGTAAGCTTTGTGGAAGGGTTAAACCAGGGGCACTGACTGCAAAGAAGAAGTCCAAAAGCAGAAGGATGTGAGGTGGAGTCATCTGGAAGTTGTTGACTGAAGCCTGGCAGAGACTAAAACCAAGCAGCGGAAAACACTTCAAGGGTGGTGACTGGCAGTTCTTTGGGCAGCAAAGATGGGCAGGAGTCCCAGCAACAAGCGACAAAGTAAGACACAGGGCCAAAATCGATACAAATCTCTCCAAACCACTTAATATCATTAACAAGAGACTCCCTGGGCAGCTGCCCACTAGTCTTGCCCAAAAAGATGTATTGAGCATGACTGAATAAGATCACAAACAAAACCACTCGACCTAAACTCAACAAACAGACAAACTCTACAAATTAACAAACAGCAGGTATGTCACAAGAATCAATCCTTAGGTACCGAGTCAATACCAAATTCTGAAAGCAATGCCAGCAGTAGTGTTTTTAGTGCTTAAGTTTGATCCTTCACTCTGTAATTCAGTGTTGTTATTAGCCATAGCCTGTATAATTTAAATACTCAAAACACTTTAAGTTGAAGTCATGCTTACAGTGCTATGAATCAAAATGAGTAAATAATCTTATCATTATAGTTGTTGTTACAGTAGATCTCATACAATCCCTCTAATGTGAAATCAGTATTTTGTTGGGCTGCTTTGTTTTCTAGTTCATGATCTTGTTATTCGAATGTAGCCTAAATGTTTTAAGAGTTGAATCACATTAAGTTTCTGATTAAGTGCTACTGTTTAAACTTTTTTTTTTTTTTTTTAAATAAAGGAGTCCATGCTGAATCTGTTTTTGCCATGGTATCAAATCAGGGATTGAGAATCGTGGGATTTCACAAGTACTGCACTGCAAAGAAAATCTCTGAACTCTAAGTTACACCCTCCATTAAAAAAAATGTGTTTTTCTTATGTTTCAGCCTCCTAAAATGTGTGACTGAGACGATACTGACTGGTATCTGTGCAAGGTTTTTCACTGGAGAGGTGTTTTCACATTTTATTACTATGAGGAGAGGCGTCTGTGCACTTCCCTATAATCTGATATTCAAGCCTAACCCAGGCCAGCGAGATTTGGTACGTCCCAAATTCAACAGCCAATCCTGTCAAGATGCTTTCCATGTCATTAGTGCTAGCCCCGCCGGTCACTTGAGTGTTTTATTTAAAAAAAAAAAAAAACAACAGGCAGAAAACAGCACACCAGCTGACTTGCATCAAGAAATTTTTGGAAACAGGTTTATTAGCACTGGAAACAAATACAATTATCTCATCCCACTAACAGACTTATTTTTTTGTTTGAAGAAAAAACAAGATTTTGGGACTGAATATTAGACTAACTGACTGGTGGAGATTTTCTGTAGTGTGGTATCTACTACCACAATTATGGTATCACCTCTACCCAACAGATCTAAAAAAAAAAATATTTGACTGTGGGTGTGCGTTTCTGCGAGCGCACATCGAATGACAAGAAACATGTTATCTATCATTTCCTCTGCCTCTGCTCGCTCACCACTCTATTTCTCTTTCTAGATCTTTTTTTTTCTGTGGAGTGATTCAGCCACATTACGAGCAGCAGAGAGGAAATTACAACATTACACAATACGACCACTAGGGATCAGAACAATGCTCCCTTCATCACTTTCTATTCCTCTCTTTCTGGGCCTCTCAGACAAGTCTTACACTTTCACTTGCTGCTTCTCTATGGCCGACATTCACATTTGTCCTGTAAAGTTATTTGGTTACCAAGAAGAAAGGTGAGTATCAGTCAGTGAATGTTATATTTGTAAGCTACTATATTCAACAGGCTGTCACATTTTGTGTATGTGTATGTGTGTGTATGTGTGTGTGTGTGGCACACGGCAGACACACTGTCTAGGGACCGTGGGCTATAGAGCTAGCTGCTGCCTCTGAGACACAGGCCTCCACACCTACCTCCCTGGAGGGGCTCAGGTAACATAATAGAGCAAAGAAACACCACACACTTACACACACACACACACACGGAAACACACACACTCACAGAGAGAGGGAGTGAGAGGGACAGACAGACAAAAAAATACCCTCTTCCAAACTGCTCCCAAATGTACAATTTATGCTTTTTCACTAATGCGCAGACCAGGAGCATGTACACAGAGGGAAAAGTAAATCATTAGATGCTCAGATCAATGTTATGCGCTATGTGAAATGGAGATGGGAATCATTTGAAATTCAGTCTCACACATACTGAGTTATATTTATTATTGGCCACTCCACCCGAAAGCAGCTTGAAGATATTAGGTTGTGAGCGCATGGGAAACTTGGGGAGTCGTGAATCATGCCAGGGAGAAGTCTTGCAGATCAATCACATCTATGTGTGTGTGTGTGTGTGTGTTTGTCTCTCATCGTCACCCAGTGTCTCTTGAAAAAACATAAATACTCCCACACAAACACCGTAGTCTGATGCACATATGTTCAAGCCACGCATCGGACAATAAACGAATTAACATAAAAAGGAAATGAATGTTGATGTTAATTTTCTGCCGTGACCAAAATGTGTTTCTTAAATGTGTTTTGATATATAAAGAGCAAAACAGCTAGTGGTCATCCTCCTTGGTGAAGGAGATATGTTAAGTTAAGACTATTATGTTCACTTGAGATTGTGGGAGTGGGTAATGAGCTGTGTCTCTATACCTAAATTTAAACCTGCAGTATGGATCTTTCTAGTGCTGTATGACTTGTCTCTCTCTCTTGTGGCGCTGAATTAAAAGCTGCTTGGAAATTAAGCCTACATTTAGGGCTCACAAGGGGAAGCCTTTCAATCTTGCGCCCAAGTGTCATCACTGGGTGTAGAAAACATCATGAAACTGCAAGAATTAAAACTTATATTCACACACGAGAGTGGCATGAGTGAATCATAACTTTTATTCCTCCTGCTGCCCATTTGATTGACTCTTTAATTGCTCCTGTGATGCTAGAGCTAATAGCAGCAGGAACTGGCGAATTTGTGCTGTTCCTGGAAACACACAAGCCATTTTACTGAGGATTATTTTACCACTATTTACAAGGTGCTCTGATTTTCCCCACCATCGAGAGCAAGTAGGTTAGGTTAATTAGAACTGGAGTTTGTTCCCGGCACCGCACAGTGTCCATTGTTCCTAATGGGCATGAAGGGTTAAATGCAGAAGACGATTTCCACACAGGGAACAATGAAGGATAACTTAACATAATCAACTGCACTACTGCAAGGCCTCAAAGTGGACGTTTAATTAGCAAATGAGCTCTACAGCAACGTTAGCTCTGAAAAAAAAAAAAAAAAAATCCAAACATATTGTTCCAGGTAGTGCCTGTAAGAGCTGTCACTCTCTCTGTTCCACCAAGCGGGATAATTTCACTTTGCTGTAAAGTTGATTGGTTTTACCAGTTTCCAGACAGCACTGTTGCCCTACAATGGGAACAGCCCTGCTGGGATGTATTACTGTAGAAAATGCAGGCCCTGAAACTCCATTTTATTATAATTACTGACTTTTAGGAATTCTCTAATCTTGGTGGATGATTAAGACAGTACTCAAGACTAATACTGCATAAGAAAATCTCTGTTTTCAAATGGGTTTACAATCCATTTAAATATATCATTTCAACCCTACAATCACTCACAAGTACTCAGGGTGCTGGTAAACAGATAAACAGTGACTTCAAAGAAGAGACAAACTTCAGGCCTCTTAGTCACAGTACAGACACGGGTCACCTCATCTCCTCTGTCTCCGTGCCTCTATCAGCATGTCTGCACTGCAACCCACACACACACACACACACACACACACACACACACCAAGATATCCCTCCCTCCCCACTCTGACTTTCCACTCTGAACACAAACACAGCTTGGTCATGATATCACAACAAGACGGCTGTCCTGGGAATTAGGACTGCTCTTTTTTCACCCTGACAGCCTCTCCACCCCGATCCCAGAGTAACGACATGGTCCTCTGCCCTGTGACATACATCACATTAGCAAGCTGTCACACAAAGACCACCGTGTCCAGGTTAATGCAAGGTTTATGTTTCACTGGGAACGTTTCACACATTTTCACTGTTAAAAACTACGGGAAACATGAGACACATTTTCAAAGTCAGGTAGAGCCACTTCAGTGAGAGAGAGGTAATTTGAGACACATGCTTCGGCAGAAATGTTCAGCCTCACTCCAGAATTTCAAATAAAGACTTGATCAACAAACGGCATCTCAGGTAAACACATCAGAGTTTCTAAGAAAAAAAAAAAAATACTGGCATGATACTCGCTGCTTTGAGTATGTCGCGAAAATTTAAAAGTGCTGACAGAAAAGATGCCAGGTAAACTCTATTAAATTCAATCAGTGTTATCAAACCAGTGCTGACAGAGCCAAATGCCATGTCATCAGGCGAGGATACCACCCTGTCCTTCAGGTTTCAGTGTGAGATAGGCTGCTCATTACTCGCCTCCGGCTGCATCACAACAGCCTGAGGCGAACAGACAAGGCTGTGCATGATTCGCATTATTGTCAGGGAGTGGCGTCTCCCTGAGAAAGACAAATAATTCAATGCACTGTGACACACTAAACTATGACTGAATATAGCACAGGGAGCAGTGCGATCAATTTTTCATACACACTGCAGCATATGAACACACCTACACACACACACACACATGCATACAGCCAGCTCTACTTTCAGGAAGAACTCAGCGGAGTGTGTTTCTGCAGCCAAACTCATCTATAGGATTCTTTGTTTTGCTCCATGTGGGATTTTTTCCTCCCTCCCTCTATTACTCTCTGTGCAGTTTCCTGCAGCCCTTCTCTCCCTTTCTTTCTCTCTTCTACCTCTTTTTTCTCCTCCTCTGCCGAGGTGTCAGGTTTCTACAGCTGGTTCACATTAGCGCCCCCGTCTCATGCACCCCTCTCCCTCTCTCTTCTGCACCCCTTCCCTATCCCTCTGCCCCCCCCTCCTCCTCCTCCTCTACCTCATGCTGACCTCTGCCTGTCCTGGCTGGCCACGGGGGCGGGAGTGGGCAGAGGGGGGT
>OMLB01064372.1:15047-37652 GCA_900302555.1 Myripristis jacobus | reverse complement strand
GTGCTGGTTTCTGAGCACTGATTCGACCATGGAGGCCATTTCGAGACAGAATTCTACAAACTGTCCTGGTTGACACGGGGACTTGAGGTGACCAGGCCTGGTGGAGCTCTGCTGCAGTGGAAAAGGGGCTGGCCTTGGATTTTCGAACCAACAAACGGTCCTCCCGAGCAGTTGTCTTGCGGGGTCTGCCGGACCTGGGCTTGTCACAAACATCTCCAGTCTCTACAAATCTTTTTCTTATTCTTTGGACTTGACACTGAGACACAATGAAGGTGTCAGCCACCTCAGCAGTGGATCTGGTCTTCAGCCTCTTGATAATTAACGCTTTGGTCTCACGGTGAATCTTAGGCATGTTGTCAGAGGTCAAGTTGCAGTTGATGTGAAGGTCTGGTGTGCTGGGGTTCTTTTTATACACACCTCACCTCACCTGTGATCAATTACTGATCACAGGTGAGGCTGTAATCTAGGATTGGGTGCATCATATGACAAGGCGACAAGACTTTTGTCTTTGCAAAAACTGACTCAGTGGGCTTTACCAAGCTGTGAACGTTAGAATGTTTTTCAGCAGCAGCTGTTTGGCACCAAAACATTATTTCAAAAGCTGTTGGGATTGAAATGAGCCATTTCTTGTAAAAGAAAAAAATGATTACAAATATATTTGAGGGGCACTTATGGTCAACTTGTACCCAAGCGACAAGACTTTTGTCAGGGACTGTATATTATAAAATACAAAAACAAACTTCCCATTGCACTGATGGGTGGACAGTTGTCATGTGCCTGTGCAGGTTGTTTGTGGAGCCGGCTCATAAGAGATTTTTTTCTTGCAGACTCTACACTCTGCCTCTCTATTGTCAATGAAATTGAAATGGGTCCATATTTTACTCCTTTTCCTTCTGTCACTCATTTTCTTAACTACACCTTTCCAGTGCATTCCTGTTGTCTCTCCTTGTGGCCCCTCGCTCTCTTTCTCTCTCGTCTCCCTCCCTCCTGTTCTCCTGTTCGTGTGTGCTGTATGTCGTGTGTCTGCTCAGCGCAGACAGACGGCACCCCACATCTTGACCAATCACGTACAGCTTTCGCAGAAAAAATAACCAATTGGCTCCTGAAAAAAAACCGGCTCCCAATCAGGAGCCGGCTCCCGTCGTTCACTTCAAAGAGCCGGCTCTTAGAGCCGGTTCGTTCGCGACCGACCCATCACTATTTGCTAGAACTGCAACTAGATTAGAATCAAAGACCACATATGTTCCTTTATGACAGAAACTCCAGATTCTTATGATTTATGACATCAACATTCTTCAAATATGTATTTATACTTATAAGACATAATCACATGAGGGAAATATTCCTGAACACTTAAAGACTTTTTCTCTAACTTTGATCCATATTTTTTTAAATGACTCACAGTAATCTGTATTATTATCATTATGTGTTATTTTTGTTATTTCCTTTCTGTACAAAATCTCATTTAGAAATGGATACAGCTCTAGCCCTTCAAACCTTCACCATAACGCTTGGTACCACATGAAACCACACACTCTTGTCCAAAAAGTCCTGTACAAAGTGTGTCCAGGACATTGAAGACATGTCATTGTGTTAATTTAATGTTTACCCATTTGTTCCCATTGAATTAGTACAATTCATTACATATGAAGCAAAAAACAATGGTGCTGGTGTATTTACAGACGTAAAAACAATTAACAGCGTCAAAAAACTGACGCCAAAGCTAATACGAGGGTTAACTTACCCATATATTTCATGACCCCACACATTTTAATTTTAGCTGTTTTTTCTAAGGAGCTAGTGTTAATGAGGCCATCCTCTGCCTGTACATCAGCACAGGCCTAACTTAACTAAGGCAAGGCAAGTTTAGTTGTATAGCACAATTCAACACAAGGTAATTCAAAGTGCTTTACAGAGACATTAAAAGCAACAAGACACAATTTAAAACAATAAAAACAGTCAATGAAAAAGGGAAATAGAAATTGAGAATGATAGCGATAATAAAATATAGTAACATAAAATAGCAACAGGCTCAGTACATTGCCTGAGCTACACGGCCAAGGGCCCAGGGCGTGATAGGCCTTATCACCCCTGCGGCTCCTTGCCACCAAAAAGTGAACTTAGAAAAAGTTTGAGTTTAAATTCAAAACCGGCTCTGTCAGAGATTTCAGCTAGGATCTCTTGTCCCTGGCTCTGAACCATCTTGAATTTGGTTTGGGTTTTTTGTTTGTTTGTTTGTTTGTTTGTTTGTTTTTTGCTTGATGCTAGTTCACCACTGAGCCTGACTGCAGTGTACAAAAGTTTACAAAATTTAAATTGAAACTAAAAATGAATAACTATCTTCTAACATTAATTTCATCCTAATGTTAACTAATGTAGCTACAACCACCTCCTGACACACTAGCTAGCCCAATGTGTCGTCTGTCTTAATTAGGCTAACCTTACTTATGCTAATGGGAATTATTTTGACAAGGCCTCGGTAAATATTTTCGCCGGTTAACAATATTGATAATGTTGCTAATCGAAAACAGCCACTTGTTTTGTCGTGTATACAAACAAAGACGCACACCAGTTGAAAGAATAAACAAAATTAAGACTTACCAGGTCAGCGTTTGTCTCTTGTTCGTCCATGCCGTTGGACACCAGCCAAGCACGGCTCAGGCGCGCGTCGCAACACTTTGATGTGCACGCGCGCCGGAACATGCGCGTGCCCGGCCGGTTCGGGTGATCCAGTCCAGTGGTAGCCTAATTTTTTTATTTGCCTTGGATTATTTGATAGATTTGCATATCTACACTGAGGAGGATTCAGACATGGAGATTACTAAAACTGATTTTTTTTTTTTGTAGTTGCAGTGTCTTTCAGTTTTTCAGTGTCTAATCCAGTCCAATCCAACTGCTGTGCCGTAAAGTTTCCCTTTCTGCTGCCTATAATGCTCAGGTTTTCTTTTTGTTACAGGAATAGAGGTGTTCATTCACTTCTATGTTTGGCATTGAGCTCATAGTTTGTGCTGCTGTTGTACTGGACTGTATTTTATTGAGAGGTGTTTCTACTATTCTGTCACCCCTCGTGTAAATAAATAGGGAGGACAAAAAAACACCTCTCAAAGAAACACCTCTCAATATAATGTAGTCCAGTACAAGACATCTGCACACTACAACCTCACTAATAAACATATCATTAAATTGACACATTCTCCACAATGTCAGCAAAAACTGAACATTACAAACTTTATTAAAAGGTAGAATTTATGGCAAAGCTGTTGCACTGAACTGTGTTAGATTGGTCAGGTGGACCTAATAAAGTGGAAACTGAGTGTATAGTTATTGTGTTAAACTTTGTTTTTAATGCTAACATCTATTTCTCATTAAACACTCCAGCCACATAATTACACATCATCCACAAAACGCTCCCAGTCTGTGCCGGAGGTGGCTGTTGATGTTGGTAAATGTGCGTGTTTGCAGTGTGTGGTGATGAACAAAAGCTGAAAGCTTGGGTAAGGATTACAAAGAGGAACCCAGAAAAAATAAAATAAATGATGCTGCTATTCAAAGTCTTTGTCTCCATGGAGAAGGCTGCAGCACCCCCTGCTGTCTGAAAAATGCCAAATGCTTAATTTAGAGCACCTGGGAAGGTCCCGCACCACCAAACACCATTTCAAGACTTTTTTTTCCTACGCATTGCAGCCAAACATGAAAATAACCAGGCTTTCTCAGTCCAAGGTGTGGATCTGAGTCACATGTCCTGGACAGGAGCCTTTTGACTTGGAAAGCACTGACAGCCAACCTTCCCTAAAGCCAAAGATTAAAAATTTTGCCATTTAAAACTGCTTGTAGGCCCCCTAATGGTACAAGGGGAGATAAAGAAGTTACCTTTGACCTCTCATACTAAACATGACTTAGTCTTAAACAAGACCATAGACATTAACACATAACCAATATTAACTGCAGGGAGAGAAGGAAGGAGGGACAGAGGAGCTCGAGTGTGCATACGTTTGTGTGAAGGTGTGTGCTAGAGACAACAGAGGTGTGTGTGTGTGTGGGTGTGTGCGTGTGCATGTGTAAGGAGAGAAAGAAGGGGAAAACCTGATGTGAGAGGAGTGAGTGAAAAAATTAACACAAGAAGTGGGCCCTGTTGTTATTTGGAATAAACTACATGCAAGTCATTTCAGGACCTTTTTTTAATCCCTAAATTATGTACCCAAATACAATAAATAATACATACTGTACAATACCTACATACAACAAGTTAATACACAACAACAACTTTATACCCAAATATATTAAAAGTTAAGATAGACTAGTAAGGTGAAATGGGATGTGCTAACAGGACATGGGCAATAATTTACCCACTCAGGGCAGCCAGAGGTAAAATAAATTAATAAATCATTAAATTAAGATAGGTAAAGAGCACATTCTGACTTGTTAAGGACTCGAACCTCAGAGTTTTGGACTATCTCGACCTGGGACTTGGTCCCACCTCTGTAACTTCAGAGTGGAGGTTAATTTGAGGTTGGAATATTGTAGGTTAGATAATTCTGTGAACTGTGACTTCCTTGTGGTTAGATAGCAGGGTGGGACTTAGGTAAGTATGAACATTACTTTTTTCCACAGAACGTTTTGTAGGTAAGTCCAAGGATTTTTTTTTTTTTTTTAATTCCTGATTAGAACAAGATGTAGATACTAAAGTCGGACTATATGCCTGTTAATGACAGCAAAATATCCCTTAGAGTATATAGCCTACATCTATTCCTAAAACTTTGTTGTTGTTTGCTTCTCAAAAAAAAACAAAACAAAACATTTATCTACAGTAAAATATCTTACCATAATAGTGTTTTTCAGGTCTCCACAATTCATTTCTTAAACAGCAACCTCAAAAAACGGTGTGCTTAAGTGTGGCTGCTGCAAAAATAAATAAATATATTAATTTAAAAAATCTGAACGCATTACACAAATTCTCAGGTCTCTGCACTTCCCTCACAGTATTGATTTTAAAATACTGCAGCTTGTCTACAGCCAGAACACATCTGGGTCTAACTTACAGAGGAACTCACATTTACTGGCTTTTATCGGGTTTTATGTTAATTCCTGTCCATTTTATTATCTTTTTTTTTTTTCTATCTATTACTAGATTATTATAGACTAGACTATTTCTTATTAAAGCTTTTGCTGCCTTACATCAACCACTTTGAACGCCCTCCGTGATGTGATATAGCCTACAAATAAACTTGTCTCACATCATCACAAATTATTGTTAAGGCTTACATCTCCTTGCAAACATTTCACCGCATGTATTTATAGCACTTAGTTATTGTTGAAGGAATCCTAAACATAATGATTATCCATTATTCACTGCAGTTGATTTCGGGTCAAAATGGGTTGTCAGAAGTGGGATTCGAACCCACGCCTCCATTCGGAGACCAGAAATCCCGCTTCTCAGGAAGGTTTGAACCTTGAGTCTGGCGCCTTAGACCGCTCGGCCATCCTGACAACTGCGCTCAGGTGGCCGCTGGGAGGCTTTTTCATGACAACTAGGTGCGATAACGCGATCGGGCGTAACATATTATAAAGCCAAAACCTAATTTCTTACGCTCTATAGACTTAATTCACGGAAGAAACTCAGGAAACTAATGAATAATGTCCATTAAAGAGACATTAGACTCGAGTTAGTGTAACAGTGTGTAGCCTAAACTGCAACAAGCGTCTACACTCTCATTTACAGTCCTACTTTACATCACTGCATTAGTACATAGCGTGTTGTCCTAATTCAGATTGTATATTTATTATATTTATCATATTTGTTTCAGTTGTTGGGTATTCTTGAATTTTTATCATATCGCTTTACACTTGTTTATATTTATTGTTGTATCGTATATGCAGATTTTTATACTTTTATTCTGTGTATACTTATAAGTTTAATTATATAATATTATATAAAAATGGTTTCCGTAAGGTTGAACTGAGTCTGACAGTCTCTGCCACCGAGTACCGGACATCAGGGACTGTCACATGGAAATGATGTTATAAATTATATATTATGAGAATACGTCTATTTTATAGATATTCTATTCTGTAGATAATTTGCAGATATATTTCATTTTACGTATAGTCTATGCAAAGGTTCAAAACCGAAAAGTCTATGGATTTCTATAAATATCTTTTAGTGTGTTTTATTTTCTTTGTATTAATCCACTTTATTTATTTTGTTATTTGTTTTATTTTTCTAAAGATATATATTTCTCTACTAGTGTTAAGAGGTATATTTCGTGCTGTCCACCGTTGTTTCCAGTTATGTCTAGACAATTTGCTGCTGTAAGAAAAGAATACTCAGCTCTTTGCTGAGCTCAAAAGGGTTTGTCAGAAGTGGGATTTGAACCCACGCCTCCATTCGGAGACCAGAAATCCCGTCACACCGGAAGGTTTGAACCTTGAGTCTGGCGCCTTAGACCACTCGGCCATCCTGACAACACGTGTGTGCGGCGTAAACAGCCACTAATATAATAAAACACAAATATCCAACATGCTGCCTGTCACACACCCACTTACTGAATTTATTGAATTATCACTTTTGTAAATAATGGTCCGATTTCCAATCAAAGCTCTTAAAGAAAACACTTCGACATTAAGCCAGACGGATTCATTATAGTTACAGTTAGCAGCCTCAGCTAACGGAAATGGGTATAAACACAATGCTGCGTTCAGGTAAACTCGGATTATCACATTACCAACTTGTAAATTTCCGACCTGCGAAACGTTCACGGCGTGAGGCAGCTGTGGGAGAATGGGCGGTAACAAGACGAGGCATCTGATTTGGGAGCATCAAAATCTCTATCTTAGGTTATAATGTTTTTTGTTTTATTTTGTTTTGTTTTTTCAAAATCTCCTATAGTGGGCTATCACTCCTATAATGCTCATAATATCCATGTGTTTTATTAATTTTATGTCCATCCTGATGTAAAGCACATTGAACTGCATTGTGCAAGAAAGGTGCCACACAAATCGCTTTGGACGAAAGTGCGGTTATACCATGGTTTAACAACTTTTTTTCTTCTTTTTTTTTAACACAGAATTACTACCAATTAATTGTTACTGCCATAAAATACATTAAAACCTAGTCGAAGTCTAACCATAGTAATATTTCATGTTGCTTATTAAATACTTGTGTTGTTTAATTTTTTTAAATTTATTGTAATTTCAATTAGTGTTCATAAACCTTTTCAATTTTTGTTTTATTTTGTTAACCAATATTAGAGCTATTATTATGGGAATTCACAAAAGTATAATATTACTTATATTACTTATTAAGCAGTTTTACTTACTTACTATTTCTTTCTTTCTTTCTTTAATTTTATTTTATTTTTGCAATCAATCAGTATAGTAATCATAGTTACCACAAAGTGTGACCGAAAAGGCTACATAAAAACCGCAAGAAACCATAATGATTTTTTTTTTTACTGAGTATAATATTAATCTCAGTTTTCTAATAGAATAAATATAACTACTTTTTTCCATGGGGGAGAAATTACGTTCAAATTAAAAAATATTTTGCAGACAATAACTTCGGCACTTGTTGAGGAAAAATAAATAACGCATGCTCTTTTACTAATAGCAACACCTCAATGAAACACAATGGATCTGAGAGGATTAATAGCAAAGTGTTGACAGCAGGGGCGCTATAGCCTTCACTTCCTCTTCTCGTGGTCGGGCCATGTGACCGCCCGTCTCCTTCCGGTTTACTACATAACCTCCTGCAGTCATGTCATCCTTATGAAACACAAACACTGAGGCTTTAGGCTTGGAGTGCCATAACCAGCTGTACACACACACACACACACACACACACACACACACTGCAGACCACTGGAACTGGACATTTAATATGTCGATCTACAGGAATACCGTTTGGTTTGTGAAGGGACTGCAGGAGTACACAAAGTAAGTGGCTTTTCGTGTCGACTGGGGGCTGTTTCATGTAACATAGTCAAAATACACAGTCACTGGTAGGTTATATATATTATTTTGTGCTACACCCTGATTGTGAATAAATAGACGTCAGAGTAAAACTCGTTTGATCGACTAAACAAGTTCAGCGATGAGTCCGTGTCTCTTGTAAAGATTATTTACTCCGTCACTGTTGCCACAGGTCAGGAGGCCCATTAAAATACGTTACAGTAACTATTAAAAATTATACATCATGAGCACACATCTGTTCTACATGTACATATTGTAGTCTAAAGATATTTTGTAGATAAATTTCAAAGGTTCAAAGGTGAAAGGTATATGGCTGTTCTATAGATGTATTTACAATTTTTATTTCTCTTATAGAGTATGAAAAGGTTTTTTGTTATTTCTAACATTCTTTATTTATTTGGTTATTTGCTGTGTTTTATTTTTCTAAAGATATATATTTCTTTCTCTAGTGTGGTTTAGTGTATTTTGTGTGCCTACTATTGATCAGTAAAGCCTACATATCTATCTATCTGTCTATCTAGTACAACACTGATTTCTGTCATTCAGTTGAGAGAAAACCAAGCCTCATCCCTACATTGGTCTGTCTATGTAATGGAAATGTCGCACATTTAAATCACATGGTGATTCGGTGGCCCAGGACACCTCATCTGGGTGCAAGAACTCATACAAAAACATCCCATGGGTTGACAAATGTATGGCACCATTAATTTTTCTAAGGAGGAGCCCCTGATTTTACACCCCAGTGTCAGCGGCACTTGCTGTCCTGGAGCACAGACATAACATCATAATAACCTATTAAAGGTGGTCTTGCACCGCCTCTCTCAATTTTCAGTAAAAGAGGTGGAATGCCATCATGTGTACATTGTGTCATCCCCTTTAACTGCACTGTAATTGCACTGTAACTTATATAGTGTTTTTTTTTTTGCTGCACTTTGCCCTCAAAAGGTGTGGCTATGAGGCTGCAGCAAAGCATTTCACTCCGGCGGACCTCGATGTGAACTTGAATGGCAGGTCCTTCATGATAACAGGCGCCAACAGTGGGATAGGAAAATCCACGGCTCTGGAAATAGCCAACAGAGGTAAGTCGTCACGGGTGGGCTGCTTGCAGTGTGATTTTGTTTTTTTTTTTGTTTTTTTTGGAGTTGATGGGTTGTGATCCTGTCTAACATTATGGTTTCTTTGTTTTGTCCATAGGGGGAACGGTTCATATGGTGTGTCGAAACCAGGGGCGGGCAGAGGCAGCCAGGGATGAAATTGTAGAGCAGAGTAAGAATCAGGTGAGGAGTGAGGAGTGTGTAGCTCACACCCTCCATTCATACACATGACAGCCAGGAATCAAACCCCTATAACTATCTGTATTGTTCAGTGAAAATCCATGATTCACGTTCCCCATCTCTGCTGCTTTAACAGAAACCAGAATTGTTGTCTGTACTGAGGTTTTATATTGTGTGTATTTTTTTTTCATATTTGCAATTTATCCCCAGAATGTCCACGTACACATTGTGGACATGTCCAGCGCCAAGCACGTGTGGGAGTTTGCACAGAACTTCTCTCAAAACAACAGTGTAAATGTACTGGTATGTATGTGTGTAACCCATCGATCATATATTAATACACCAAAGTTACTCAGCAAAGTATCCCAGACAGTATTTTGTGTGGTAATTTCACCATTTTCTGCATATTCACCAGATCAACAACGCTGGCTGCATGGTCAACCAGAGGGAGTTGACTGAGGAGGGTTTGGAGAAGAACTTTGCCACAAATACACTCGGTAAGGACGGGAAACTTAATGTCCTGTTGCATTCGATTTCAGTATATAAACAGGGTTGACCCACTTCTAAACGTAGGGTTAGGGTGAAATTCCTTGGCTTCAATTCAACGGAAAAAACAGAAATCCCATCCAGCTCACGCTCCTTTTATTTTTCTTTTTATTTGAAACTTTATGTCAACAGTAACAAGAAACTTTTATATGTTTTGGTTATTTAAAAATAGAGGCTACAGCAGCACAAGAGCAGCGAGTTACTAATGCAGATTTTTGCTTTTGCCTTCAAGTAGAAAACAAAGCAACCCAACAAAACACTCACATTTCACATTAGATAAACTGTATGAAATGACCTGCTGTAACAATACAATACAATACAATGGTAAGATTATGTGCTTTGATTTTGATTGACAGTCGTGTAAGCATGACTGCAACTTTAAGTGTTTCAGGGTTTGAACGTACGGGGTAAGATTACATTAGAATGACTGAGTTACAGAGTGAGGGATCAAATTGCATCAGAAGTACAGATACTAAAAACATTAGAATTTTTTTTTTTTAATTGGTGTTGACTTGGTACCAGGGTTTAATGGAATCCAGGTCATTCGTTACTGAACTGACCCTCTGTGCTCATGTTTACTTACAGGTACGTACATCCTCACCACAGCGTTGATACCTGCCCTGAAGAAGGTCGAAGACCCCCGAGTGGTGAGTTACAACACACACACATATGATCCAATTTTTTATTTTTACTCTTTTTTTTTTTAACTGTCCAGTGTTCATATTCAGCTTGAGATGAATTTTGTAAGACCGAGACAAGATGTTCGATACCATTTTCACTTCTGTACGTGTAGTGGTTCAGTTCGTATGGGTAGCATTTTGTGTTAGCTTAGCATAAAGACTTGAAGTCAATGGGAGTCGTTAGCCTGGCTCTGTCAAAGTGAAAAAATAAACTTAACAGCAACTCTGAAGCTGTCTTATTATTTAATACTATCACAGTAATCCGCACCTCACTGGAAGTACAGGTAGATCTGCCACAAATTGACCTATATCAACCCCTTATATCAGCAATGTAATCATTGATGTTTAACTTTGTCCTGTGCAAATACTCAACTTAGCATCAATAATAATTTGACTTTTAACTTACTATTGGCTTTGAATCAGTTTGGGTTAGGGTTGATACTAAGTTGAATATAAACGTTGGACCAGCCAAATAAAGTAATACCATTTTTAAAATTTAAAATTAAAATGTATTTGCCACCATCTCCTGCAGATCACGGTGTCCTCTGGAGGCATGCTGACACAGAAGCTGAACGTGGATGACCTGCAGTTTGAGAAGGGGACGTTTGACGGCACCATGGCCTATGCTCAGAACAAAGTAAAGGAGAACGGACCGTAACCGTGCAGCCAAGAGCTTGACACAAATTGTGGTGTTTTTTTTTTTTTTTTTTTTTTTTTATGCGTGTCCGTTAATGTGCTTTTGTGTTTCATTCGGACAGAGGCAGCAGGTGATCCTGACAGAGATATGGGCATCCCAACACAAAGAGATCCACTTTTCCTCCATGCATCCTGGCTGGGCTGACACACCAGGTAACACCCACCGACACTCAGTGAAATAAAAACACTGATGTGCACTTACTCTAACACTGTGATGAGGAATGATGTTCAGTTTACACCAAACTTTTTGAATTGAAGATGCTGCTTTTGTAAGCCAGGGTCTTTTTTTTCTCCCCTCTCCACAGCCGTCCAGTCATCCATGCCTGAATTCCACGCCAAGATGAAGAACAGACTTCGGACAGACACCATGGGGGCCGATACCGTGGTTTGGCTGGCCGCGTCTGCAGCCACCACCAAGCAGCCCAGTGGACTTTTCTTTCAGGGTCAGGAACTTGGCTGTACTTAGTCATCTTAGAGCGTTATGAAACATATTTGTAATATGATATTCCCATCACTGCTGCCCCACTTTCTCAGTCTGCAGAATAGTGTTTTAGGAAAGAATTGCTCGTTTTAATGTTGATTTTGTGTTTTTAAAAGACACAAACTGGCTACATTGTATCATAATGTAGCAAAGGGAGATTTTGCCAGCAGAGACTTGTGGTTGTCAGGTGATTGAAAGAAGTGAGATCATACCTAATGTGAGACTGAGAAAACACTCAACTCAAGCACACTTGAATAAGGAGATAGAAACTTTGATGCAACCAAATTAAAGTTTTGTGTCACAAGAAATGAAACGCAGCAGAAATGCAGCTTCTTCTGAAAGGAGGAAAACAAACCCTGATGATCTCTATCCATGCTGGCTGTGTAAGACACCAGGAGGAATAAAAAAGCAAAACAGAAGGGGAACTGGGATGGTTTGCACAAACTAAAAAAATTGCCTCAGGTATCATGTCGTAAACGTGTGTGTGTGTGTGTTTGATGTAACCAATCAGTGGGAGTTTATGTGTCAGTGAGGCAAGACAACATGTTTGTGCTGTTATATTGCAATATTTACCTCAGGCTGCAATGAGGTGTCATCACGGTGCAGCAACGTCATGTAATGAATGAAGAATCTTTTGTTAAGTGGCTTGTATGTTTTGTTTTGTTTTGAGGGTGCGGATCATCATCACTTTATTTTCTCATTAATTTTTATAAGGAGGTAATGGATATTGATGCTGCAAATGCTTCCTTCATATCGGCTGCAGTGTTGTGATGCAGGATCTCCTGCGTTGTTTCATGTTTGATCATGCGTGTCCTTGCAGATCGCAAAGCCGTGGCGACACACCTGCCTCTGGCCTGGTCCAGGTCTTCACCACAGGAGGAGGAGAAGCTGCAGGCCGCGTTGGATCAGCTTGCCAACAAGTTCAAACCTTGACATCGCTGCCATATAGGACCTTTTTTTTTGTTACCAAACACTCCTTACTACAGATATAAGACCTCACGTTTCATAAATTTTCTTGGATGTAAAAGACATTTTTTTTATATTTGAGATGAAACGTCAGGGAACATGCTGCATTCCAAAACGTGACTTTCTCCATGTTGAGCTCTGCCAAAAACAAACACTAATCACCTCACAGAGCAGGAGCTGAACAGATGAAGCGAAACCTTTAATAATTACTGTGTATAACGATTAAATTTAAATTTGTACTTTATTGATTCCAAAACAAATGATCTCTTATGATTTATGAAGGACAGCTGTAATACTGAACTGCTGAACTGAGCTCCCACGGACAAACAACACAAGATGTTGCTCCTGCCACTGATCTGCAGCGCTGCACAGTATCAATCTGACAAACCTGGGAGTTGAGGTCACAATTCAGGCAATTTTTGTACCAGTTTTTGTAATTTTGTATCATCACTGGTACTTTCTTACCAGTTGTCAACAAATAAGGTCTAAGCTACACTGAGCATCAGGATTACAACAGTTTACACAAGTTTAGTTGCAGATGAGAGCTTCCTGCTTGTCTGGCCTGTGGCTTTGAGACAGACATGTTTAAGTTCATAAACAAGGATTGGATGGTAAGCTATGAGATAAGCCAGAAGCATAACACTGTGAATGTATAACCTCAGCTACTATCTTAATTTAGCCTTGGTTTTGATGTATTACTCTTTTAATCATGTACATTTGTATTGTTGTAAAGCACTCCTGTTGTTTTTAAATGTGCTATATAAATAAAAGTTACTTGACTTGACTCAATTGAAGAAGTAATGACATTATTTTTTATGGAAGGTGTTGGTTGCCTTATATAAGGGATTTTCTCCGTGATTTTGCATGAAAAAGGAACGGGGAGCACAACGGACGAAGAGTTCAAGCTGCAGGAACTGAAAATTTTGCAGAGGAAAAACTGCTGAAACAGACAGAAGCATGGAAAGAAGCATGTGACAAGTCAAAATGGCACGGTTCACAAAGTCATGTATGCCATATTACCGTCGGACTGGGTTACAACTGAGAGAAAAGACGTAACTGACGGATTTAAGCCCAGTGTTCCAGAGGCAATGGCATCCCTGCCATTTTGAACTCTGAAAATGTTGTTTGCAGTCACATGGGAGCATGAAGGGTTACCACGAACTGCACAGCTATCTTCATTTTTCCAACCACAGGAAAATTTTCCAACGGGCCTTTGTTGAATATGATCTGTCATTCATTTAGACTGGAATGAGGCTTTAAGCATCTCATGACTGTGTCTCCTGTGTGTTGGGGGATTCTGCACATTCATGTGTGTTGCCTCTGTGTACCACTGATCTGTACTAAAAAAACATACAAAACTATATCACATTATTGTGTAAAATAAATCAAAATGAATGTGTGATTTATTAAATTGTAGAGTATATTATGGATCAGTGATATGTGCCAATATGAGAAGGTGTTAAGTGGTTTATAAATGGCTGTTGATGACTATTTCTCAATGTACTGCTGTATATAATTCTGGGGATAGCCTTATTTTAGATTTGAAAATCATACATCTTCATCAAAACGTACTTTCAATTCAAGTACAAAATATGAGAAACACTTAAACTGTAATTTCAGCAGAAATTTTGGTTCTTAATTCAGTGCATTAACAAAAACATCAAAAGCTTTATATATATTATGACTTTAAAAACAGTTTTAACCACAAAAACAATCAATGCAAAAAATGTTCATTACATAATTTTTAGTCCTGATTCAAGTACATGCAGCCACAGCAAGTGATTAGCTTGATGATATGTACATTTTTATGTCAGAAACATATGGACGCCAGTCATAATAAATAATAACTTCATCATAAAACGACGACAGCCATCACACACCCCTCGGTGACGATACAGCACATTTGCCAACATTTTGTCAAAAGAGATTCTTTTCATGGTAAGGCTGATTTAAAAAAAAAAAAAAAAAAAGTCGTGCTCCAGTATTTTTTCTGGGTGAAAACGGCATCAAATAATTTCAAGTATATTCACGTGAGACCTGTAAATTTCATAACACAATCAAACCCTTTCAAAGCCTTGGTTTACGCATTACAAAACTTGACTGGTGCTCTCTGTAGACCAGCGGATTCAGGCGCATACCATGAAGTCACATCATGAGACAGTGAGCCTTCTGACCTAAATCCTCAGTCTTCCACATTTGCAATCAAAACACACTGTCAAATCAAACATGGATGCAAAGTAACGATGTGATATAATTAGCATGATTTTCCTTGTTCACGATAAACCTCAAAGCACGAATCCTTTGGGAGAAACCTCTTTTGATCTTGCAGCCAGCAGTGAAACAGACGGGCTTTTTAAACTGATAAAAGCAGTTGTGTGTGTTTGGATGATGTGCACTCTGGGACGGGTCAACATCAGATAACCTCCATGTTTGCACACCTGTCCCACTGACAGTAAGAAAAACTGTTTTATGGTCCTTGGTCCTGGCCTTTTGCCCTATTAAGTATTATTTAATCATTGAGTATATGCTGTATATGGACAGAAATGCTTGGACGCTTGTTGCAACAGGCTAACTCCTCCCCCTAGTGGCTGATTAGAGGCAGAGCAGGCTAAAACAAGAAGCTCAGTATCACAACAAGCAGTGAGGGTATTCATGTCCTTATGTGGTAAAATCCAGGGGGCCAGCATGAGCAGTTTACTCAGCTCAGCGTCACATGGTTAAAGTTGCCGTAATGCCCGCCTTGTTTCTGTCAGGTGTTATTGATATTAGATTAAACATTTTCCCGTTGTGAATGCTCTATCGATTTCACGAGTCGATGGTTCCTTTGTTTGGAAAGAAAAAAAAAAAGAAGAAAAGCAATGAAAACCACAAAGAAAATACAGTTAAGTGGAAAAGAGGATTATTTCCATTTAAAAACCAAAGCAAACAAACAAACAAACAAAAAAACAACAACAACAAAGACAAGTCATGTTTAGGGCCCAAACGCTGGCTGAGCTCTGCTTCTGTGCTGCCCAGTTTCCAGGTTAAGACAGGCAAGGAATGCATTAAAATAAAGTCAACAAAGAAGGTGTGTCAGCTCCTCACAGAAATCACACACACACACACACACACACACTCACACACACTCACACACACACAAAATGTCTCCATCCGTGAGCTGACATGGACCAAGGCCTGCCCCATCGCGCTTGGTCTGCTCTGGTCACCCCGACTGGCCAGATGGAGGCTCTACTGGCTGCAATGTCCATGTGAATGTTATTTGGAAAAGTTGTTAAACATTATCCAGATGACTGTGATATTGATCTTTATCCTCCTCCTCCTCCTCCTCCTCCTCCTCCTCTTCAAGTACGACTGCCAAAAATGATGTGTAAGCCTTCATCAGATGGGTGAATAGAGCTTCCCATTAACTCCGGGTCACCCGCAGACCTCAGGACACCACAGGAGTCATGTCCCATAGCTGGAGAGACACACACACAACCAGTCTTGTAAGAGTGCATGTAAACTAACTGCTCCAGACACATTTCTGCTGACTCGCCTTAAAACCCAGGCAGGAACTGGACAACAAAACCCCACAATCTCTTTGTGGAATATCATGCAGCAAATACTTCAAACAGGGTTTTGACCAAGACGGGTTTGAGCAGGCTGGTGCCAATTATTTGACTGAGGTTTCTGATTTTTCCGACATTTTGTGCGACTACTCGGTGTCTTTGGATTGGACCATTTTCATGTCAAAATATTGCAAGCATTCTGTGTTTTGCTCAGAATTTGAATCTCGTCAGGGTGAAAAAGCATCTGAACGGCATTTAGACCATCATGGGACAGTGAAACTGAAGCCCAGACTAATTAAATTAATTTAGGATGAGCAGCTCGTCAATGTGGGATGACTCATCTCGCATATTCAACTGGGGAATACTTTACTGCCTTTAGATGAGGAACTTTCTGCCTTATATTCAGTTCTGGAAATCTTGTTTCTCTTCAAACAAGTAAAAAAAAAAAAATCTGCCAATGAGATGAGATAATCCCACTTGTTTTACGATTCAATCAACTTGTTCCTAGAATTTTCTTGAATCAAGTGGTATTTTCTTGATACCTGTGGCCTGATCTGCCTTACTGTGGCTTGTTTGAACATATCTAAAAAAAATATCCTGAAACAAGTGAAACTGCAATGGAAACAAGTGGGATTACCTCATACCACTGGCAGATTTTCTAACTTGTTTAAAGAGGAACAAGATTTTAAAGCTGAAGACTAAACAGCTTGCTAAGCTTTGCAGCGTACACACTGATTTAATGAGGCTGTGGTCAGGAATATGTTTCATACTGGTACTGGGTTAAATGACTTAATATCTGCCTGATATTTGCAAAGTGATACTAACTAACTCCAAACTGTTAGTGCTATGAAAGAGAGATTATTGATTTATTTGTATTTGTATGGAAGAGTGAAGGCTGATCTGTTGTGAGGAGTGGGTTGATTTTATGCTCTTCTTATTTGTTTCTGAGACTATCCATCATTTATTGTATTTTTATTGTTTTATTTGTCTATGTAAATAAATGTGTCGCTGCAAGGAATGCTTTAAAAGAAAATCAGCAAGAGGGTTGCCTTGACCACAGTCCTCCTGGAAGAGATATCGCTAACGTCAACAGGATTAGACTGTATAAATAAAGGCTAAATGACAAAAACAAACTCCTAAATCATGTACGTGTCCGGATGTCTTGTTTGATAATGAGCTTCTGACCGGCTCCACTGAATACAACAGACACTCAGACAGACCTTGATGACCTTGTCGGTGCCAGACGTGAGCAGATTTCCTGTGGTGGGCTCGTAGTGCATGTAAACGATGCTGTGCTTGCTGTCATGGAAGGTGGCCGTGGGCGCTCGACTGGAAGGCACAAAGGGGAAAGGCGGTTTACTTGACAGTGAGCATCTTTTTGGTCGGATGACTCAGACTGTTCTCAGTTCAACGTGATCTCCTTTCTTGATATGCTGTCTAAAGAATCAGAGTAATAACAGTGTAAAAGTGTTATTAAACCAACTAAAACTCCACAGGTTCAGATTTCACCACCATTTCTCCTGTCTAGTGCATAATAGAGAATGTATATCTTACCGAGGCTTCAGTAACATAAAAAGGTGGATGCACTCCAAAGTAATTTTGTTCTTCTTTTAAACAGAGCCGCGTAAAATAAAGTTGATGTTTCGGCTCTTTACAAAGCCTGTAATCCTAAAGGAGCTTATTCTTCTAGGCTCTATGTAAAGGACTGAGAAGAATAAAAAAGAAAGAAAAAAAAGACAAACGGAATTGTTTTGGAGCGCATCCACTTTTGCAGATGTTTGGACTGATCTGTTGGATTTGCACCCGCTTTGCTTCCTAGTCAGAAGTTTTTTTCTTTCCTCTTTTCATAGCATACACTCGCAGAGGTGGGCGGCTACTCACTCCTCATCGGTGATGGACTCGTGGCAGCTGTCACACACTCGCACCTCGAACTCGAAGCCCATGAGCGGGATGGTGGAGCGCTTGGACGAGCATTTCCCACACACTGCCTGGCCACACTTTCTGCAGTGGTGCTGGAGACAGAGAGGAGAACCCGAGTGTTTAGACAGTCAGCTGCAAGCTTTGCAACACAGTCTTCCCTTACTACAAGCTTTGCATTTTGTTGGAGAGTTAACACTACAGACATCACGCTCACACTCAGAGGGACTTAGCAGCATGTTTTCATGCGTACCATAATGCAACTATTTCCAGAGAGCTGAGAAATTGTCTGATGAAGCATGATCACAATTCTATGAAGCAACACCTCATACTCATACTAATTTCCATAATACTAGTCCAAATTTCTGGTATGAGCATTGGTGCTGATATCAGGGAGTACTGCATCAGAGATTTTACCAAAAACCCTGAGTAACATGTTCAAAATAAAAGCAAAATGTGTTGAATTACTGCATTTTTGCATGAAAAAAATATTAGGGCTGGGCAATGTATCAGTAATATATAGATTTTGTGATATGAAACTAGATATGTGTTGGGATTTCTGATATTGTAATATTGAGATAATATACACCTTTCCTGGTTTTAAAAGCTGCATTTCAATAAAGGGATGCAATTTTATGGAGACATTAGACTACATCTGTTATTTGCCTCTACCTGCTTGATCATCACGTCCACATTACTAATGACTGTTTAGCAAAAATCAGTCAACCCTACAATATCATCACAATATCAATATCAACTTATTGGGTCAAAGATGTGGTGGTATCGGTGCAGCCCAGTGTGTTAAATGAGGTTATTGTGTTACATAATCAACTAAACATGGGCAACTTATAAACCTCTAAATCTCCTAAAAGCTGCAGCGTTTCCCGTTATTGGAGGCCTCAGAGGAGCTGTGTACCAAGTTTACTAGCTTTGTTAGAGCAAAGTTCAACAACATCCACTCCCCGATCTCCGGGTCCTCCTCTCTGCCCCGTAGTAACACTGACTGTGTGAGTGTGTGTGTGAGTGTGTGTGTGTGTGTGAGCGCCTGGCCTGTCCTGCGATGACCTGTCCTGTCAGTCTGACCAAGAATTCACACTCTATTCCTGAAATAACTGTTTACCCCTAAAACCTCCACTGCACTTTTGCCACTGAGATTTTCTTTTAATAAAAAAAAAGTGTGTTACTCACAAATGTTATGCATTATTATTACCATTATATATTCATACTTTTTTTTTTTAAGTTATCACTATTATTTTGCTGCATTTGGCTTATTTACAGCGTGTTATTTTTCTGTGTGCCGCTTGTGCAATTCACAAGATGGGTGGATGTAATACCCTGCTGGAAGTGAGAAGCCAAAGCCTCCAGCTGTCCCCAAGAGTGAGACAATAAAACAACCACAAGACGTCTGCAGGCTATTAGTGGAGCAGAGCTGAGAGGTTGTATACACTCGTTTTCAAAGCTGTGAAAGTATGGGCAGGGGAGAGCTGCGTGTGAAAGATGCTGTTTGTTGACGGCGAGCCTTTCATTTTAATTCCTGTGTCCTCAGATCAAATCGTCTGCGGTGCTTTGGGGGTTTAGCGGGAGCGGGCGGGCGCGCGTGGTACCTGTCGAAGGCCGATCTTCTTACTGTCCCACATCTGTTTGAAGTTCCAGAAGAAAGGCTGCTCGCACTTCTGGCAGGAGTCGCTGTCCAGCCACTCTGGAGTCTGGGCAAACACAAACTTCAGAGTTCAGTTTGATTCCATTTAGATTCACGGCAAACAGGACTGATTTTTTAATTTAACAATCCAGCCTGATATCCAATATGCAGGTAACATTTTCTACATACAGTAAATGTTGCTCATCAAAACATGACATCCAACACTGCGAGCAAGTATAATCAGTAAGTAGCACAGTGCAGAGGGAAAATTAAAAGATACAGAAAAAAATTGACAAGAAGTTTGCTTTCTGCTTTCTTTGCTGTTGTTGTTTTGTTTTGTTTTTTTAACTTTCCTTTATCTGGTTTCTGTTTAAGCTGTTTTTAATCTTGCCTAATACAGTCTGACTCACAGGTTAACTGAGGAAGCAGCAGAGAAACGAGAATGACAGATTTAAAGTGATGTAACATAATAACAGTAATCCAAAGTGATAAATTCTTGCCGAAACAGCCGATTCACCGGCAAATCCCTCTAAGCAAAGTTTTTGTCTAATCCTTTGTGTCACAATATCGTTGAATTGGTTGTCTAATAGAGCCAGTTAGTTAGCACTTTCAAAAGTAGGTACAAACAGGCAGTAACAAAAATTGGATCTGGGCATCGAGACCTGAAGTGTAAATGCCCCCCTTGTATCCAGCTGGACGGTATCATCATATAACAGCGAAGACTGAAGAACAGTGAGCTGCCGATCTTATTTTAAACCTCGGAATACAGGAGATGCACGCGCAAACTCCAGCTTGACATGCGGTCTTCGTGCACGAGGTCTTAATTATAACCAACAGTCACAAACAAAGTATGTGGTTGAGTCTTATTTATTTCACGGACACAGAATGAAACAAACACGTTTAAGCTGTGAGCCATCACCAGCGTGATTTCAAAACTCGCCCCGGAGGGATGTTAGTTCCAAATAGAGCGCAAAGCAATGGATGGAAACAGTGGAAATAATTTGGAGATGAATATTCTGGTAAAATAAGCAGGCCGTGACATAAGAGAATGACACAGAGGGTGTCATTTTTTTTCATGGAAGTGATTTTGGGTTAACAGAGAAGCAATCAAGTCCTGGCAGCACACAGGGGAATGAAGAAAGAGAGAGCACGGCTTAATGATTAAAGCTAGGTCTTGTGTGTGTGTGTGTGTGTGTGTGTGTGTGTGTGAGAGAGAGAGGGAGAGAGCGAGAATCAAAAGGACATTTTACTAATCTGGTGACCTTTCATGGAACTCTTGAGAGAGATTAATCCACAGTAAGAGAGAGAACAAACATAAGCACACAATCAGAAGCTAATCCAATACAGTGTGCTCTATATTATGAGCACATATGCAAATGGGAAGGAATACACAATTGGCATGGATGTAAGATACACACACACACACACATACACACACACTCACACAGTGCATGGCATTTTTTACATGGCTCAGAATCTGTGTGTGTGTGTGTGTGTGTCTTCCTGCTGCATGATAACCCCCTCTTACCTCTTGCCGCGTCACATCCATATTCCAGATGACAATACCTCCGTCTGAACTGCAGGAGATGAGCTGACGAGTGTGTGAGGCGTAACACAAGCCCTGCACCTTGTCACTGCATGGAGAGCACGCACACGCGCACACACACACACACACACACACACACACACACACACACACACACACACACATAGAGCCAAGGGACAAGCAGAAGATAAGCTACATGGAAATACTGTTTGCATACCTGACTTTGCCTTGGATATTATCATCTTACTAACCCTCACATGTACCAATATATCAACACTATATCGATATCGTGATATGAGACCAGATATCGTCTAGCATTCTGGATATCATAATACTGTGATATGATATGAGTGATGTCTTGTCCTGGTTTTAAAGGCTTCATTTCAGGAAAGAAATGCAACTCTCTTAACCTGTTACGCTGTTGTAGCTCTTCTATTATTTGCCTCTGCCTGCTTGGTGATGAGAAAATATCTTATGGAAGCATTACTGTCACAATATCAGTGTTGAGTTATTGAATCAAATATGTCACCGATTTTGATTATTTTTACTCGTTCATTTATTTACTTTTAGATTTTTGGAGGTATTTCTACTTCATTAGAGAGCCACAGGAAGGAGCCCAGTCCGCTGCCACTGTGACGCCCACATATTTGATTCTGTCCACAGCGTCCAGCCCCGCTGAAGAGTGTCCCGTGTGCAGCCGCGGGATTCATCTGGTACCCCGGCATTCTAAAAACCGAGCCATCTGGCTGGCATGCAGTTTGGCCATCACTTATTTTCGTCTCTGCCAAAGGGACGGGGCGCGTCTGACTTTGACTGGAGTGTGTCAAGTCATTTGTTTTAAAGGTAACATTCAAGGACTGGGGCTTGCGGCAGAGCATCACGGCGGCCGCGATTCAATAACAGCCGACGTTTTGATTTGATTTAATAGCGCAGAAAAACACCAATCGGGACTGAACCCTTTCAAGTGAGTCACCGTAATTGAACAGAGTTTGGACTGGCAACTCTCTTCAAGACTGTGTAAATAGCAATGAATGTCAGCGACTTTGACAGTAAATATGATGTGTGTTTGTGTATGTGTGTGTTTGTGTGTGTGTGTGTGTGTGTGAGTCTCACTTGTGTCCCTGCAGCTCGATAGCAGTGCCTTTGCGTCCTCCGATGTCCCACATGATGATGGAATGGTCTGAGCTGCCAGAGAACAGCACCCTCTGGACCGGGTCCCAACACAACGCTGTCACATTGCCTGCAGCACCGAGAGAACACACACACACACACACACACACACACACATATATACTGCCATTCACTCTGTCTCTCTGACACAGACATATATACACATCAACACAC
>OMLB01064372.1:1279-14803 GCA_900302555.1 Myripristis jacobus | reverse complement strand
ACAGCACCCTCTGGACCGGGTCCCAACACAACGCTGTCACATTGCCTGCAGCACCGAGAGAACACACACACACACACACACACACACACACACACACATATACACAAAAACAATGATGTATGAATAAAACGGGCAAACAATTAAAAGACACAGGTCATGATAAGGACAAAAAAAAACAACAACAAAGTACTGTGAGACCTAATTAAGTTCATCTTCATCTTGTAAACACGCCGGCCTGTGTAAAAGCCCGGTAAATAAAACTGTACCAGTGGAAACGTCTTTCTTTGGGTTACTAATGATGCCTTGATGAACACACACTCTGGTGATTGCTTTGCTAAGCTGAACGCAGCCTTTAACAATATTTACTATTCTATTTTGATTTACAAATTGAGGAATTGGGTTGGTGTCTCTGGTGCTGCTCCGCGCTGTCTTCTCATTATAACTGCCAAACAGAAATTTGCTCATGCATGCAAGTAATTATGTCTCTTCTCTGTCACTGAGTGCATGTGTTAGAATATTGAAATTGTTTTGGTAATGCACGTCGCCCCTCAGAGGTATAATTTGCTGGGAGGCTCCTCTCGCTGCTACGCTGATATTTATTTTAGTAAACAGATAAGTGGATGTGCCAAAACCTGCTTTTACTCAATTGAGACAAAACTGAGATCTCTGTCGTAGCACTTTGACACCAAGCAAGCAGGTTTTACTTGAGGGTTTTTCACCAAGGACTACCCGTTAAAAGAAAGGAAAAAAAAAGTGTGAGATTGTTTACATAAGTCCTAGATCACATTTTTCACCTCCTAACTGGTGTGACCATTTTCCAACCCAACTGTTTTCTCTGACGACCAACAACCTGATGGCCTTCTCTCTTTACAAGCGGCACTAATTTCAAGTTTATTTAGATTCCCGAATCACTGTTTACAGACTCGGAGGGCTTTACAGGCCGACAAGTGTAAAGCAAACAAAACAGGACAACACCCTCTGACTTAATCCTCCTATCGGGTGAGAAAAAAAAAACTCCCCCCAAAAAAACCTACAGATGGAACGGGGAAAAAATGGAAGAAATCTTAAGACCACTTCATGGCCAGCAAGGTGTGCAACAGGTGTCGATCCAATGGGCAGATTACCGAAGCAATACAGCCGTGTTACAGAAGAAAACACACAAAATAAAGACAACAAAAGCAGCAGGAGGCTACGACAATGACTGACAGATGATGTGGTGCATGAATGAAGCAAAGCTGATGGCTGTGGAAAGTGCAGGGGGAGCAGGACCGGGAACAGCAGGGCCACCCACGAGGGATGTCACAGAATTTTGGTAGCCAATGCCAGTACCTGTAAAAATCCACTAATTTCAATATCAAGGAGAATACGATATCCCATACGCTTCAGTATAAATTTGTGTGATATAATAACTAGAAATAACGAATGTGGTTGGCGAGGCTGGATGTGTTTCCACCCTTCGTCTTCATCTATGTTGCCTTCTCCATCTTCCTCTGACGCAAAATTCTTCCAAACATAGCTTTTGTGATTCACTCTATTCCACAATTTTTTGTTAATTTGCAGGTAAGGAGGAGCAGGAGGAGTACCACTCGCCATAGGATTAGGTTTCTTGAAATCTGGCGTCTCTGTGGTATTGGCAGTATTGGTTCATGTGACAACACTCCCACCGGCTGTGGACATAAATCAGAATCCAACCCAAAAGATGGTTATTTATTGGTGTTTTATTACATAACTTAGCTTAAAGTTACACTGAGGCGGGATGTCCAACCTCAAATGTAGAGCATGTCCTGTATCATTGTACCTACGTGAGTCGCAAATTACAGCGCTAACACCTCTGCTGATCGGAGCTGAAGCCAATAATTACCTTGGACTGTTACAGTGTCTAGAATTTGGGACTAAAACGCTGGGCTGACCCGTTTACACTGAGCTCAAGTCATGGATCATGGCAGGATTTTAGGTCATGACAGGTATGACTGTCCCTGAACACAACACTGAACAACATGCGCCGTCTCTTCGTCCTGTTACACTGCACATCGCATCAAGCCTGCATATGAGAGTCTTATAAGCATACTAATAACGTGGTTCACGATTTATTAGATAAGTCATCAGTTTTAGTGAAAATGACAGATTCATACATGGATTCCATAAAAAATATCCTCTTGGCCACAGAAATGCCCTGTTCTCCTGCCGCAATGACAAATTAGCAGAGCTCCAATTTTGCGGCCAGGTTACTGAAGAAGACTAAATGCATGTAACCAGCTCATACGACGCCTACCTCGGCTTCTCTATAGCGGTTGTTTTAAAGGAACAGTTCACACAAAATTTTTTAAAAAAAATTCTCACTGTCCCCTTGCACAATCTATCCATCCAGATTGTTTCTGTGTGATTTGGCAAGGTTTCCAGTCTGCTTTGACCTTCCATGACAAACTGTATCTGTCCGCCTTGCATTTGAATTCACTGGGAGCACGTAAAACACAGTTTGATGGTTTAAGCTCCACAAATGAATACCCATCCAGACTGGAAACCTCACAAAATCACACAGAAGCTTTGTGGATGGACAGACTGTAATGTAGATAAGTGGGAAAATATATTTCTTTGTATTTTGGGTGAAACGCTCCTTTCACTGACTTGCTGTTTTATCCTGTGGCAGACTCTTTCCGTCTAACTTCAAAGCTGTTCGACTGATACCATCTGAACCCTGAAGGTCTGCAACATCATGTGTGCAACGTGCAATCTCGGGCA
Source organism: Myripristis jacobus (assembly GCA_900302555.1). NCBI lineage: Eukaryota > Metazoa > Chordata > Actinopteri > Holocentriformes > Holocentridae > Myripristis > Myripristis jacobus. The sequence goes on along the minus strand of OMLB01064372.1, from coordinate 12,064 downwards.
TGTGTGAGGCAAAGATGTCCTGCTCATTTTCACAAACTACCGTCTGTTTGAGCCATGAGCACGCTGAAGCAGGATGCCAAAATCATCTAGACTGGGAAACACAGCTCCGGGACACCTTAGGGTAACCAGTTATTTGTATTTCTCTAGACAAGATCTGAACAAATATTGTTTCACCACTCATAGTCTAAATTTCAATATTGTTAATCGTCTCCAGGCTCAGGCTACAAGGCAGCTTCATCACCCCTTGAACTCGGATTTTCCAAGAAATTTCTCCATCAGCAGCACCAAAGTTCTAGTTTTTTTCCCATATGTCAATGTCAGATAGATATTCTGTATCCACTGACTGTCACAATGCATTGAAGCTACATCATGCTTATAGTGAGAGACATATTCAAACCCAAGATGCCTTTGTTTTATGGCTGCGAAATCACATCACACAGAAAATATGTAATATCTTGTGCATCATTTTATAAACATTCCCCTGTAATTAATCAGGACATATTTGGTATCTTTGGAAACCTTAAGATCTCCACTAAAACCTAAAATAAATTCATGTGGGTTTAAACAAAGTTTGGCTGTGCGGCATGAATTTGTATTGACCCACAGATGGGAACATCAAGGTTGAAGAGGTTTAAGTGTGTTTATATATGCAGCATGACTCTGTGTGTGTGTGTGTGTGTGTGTGTGTCTGTACCAGTGTGTCCCTTGAAGGTGGTGACCAGGCTACAGTTGTCCTGCTCCAGCTTCAGGATGGTCACCTGACCAGACTGGTCCCCTACAAACACATGTCTGGTCTCCACGTCAAACCTGGGAGAGGATAAAGGTCAAGGAAGAGGAAACTGCCGTGCAGAGAAACCGCAGACACATCAGGTCTTAAGTGCCTTCTTCTTCTTTTTATCTCCTGTTTTTTAACAGCCCAAAGTCTACAAACTACAATTGGACTGAATAAACACAACCAAAACAACCAAAACTGTAGTCTAGCACTTGGTTGAGTGGAAACAGAGTGACTTTCTTCTTCTCCTCCGCAACAAAATGATTACTTGAAACTCGATATTTTCACTGGCTTTTCAGAAGGCCCCTGTCCCACACAGTCTTCCTCTGACCTGGTTAAATCACTACAGGCCAAAATCATTACAACACCGTCCACGCTGCAGAATGGAGGACAAGAGGAACAAACGACTGCACAAGGAGTAAGCTAATTATCCCGTCTGATCTAATTCCTCTTGCCTTAAAATTAAACAACACAATAGAAAACCAATTGGCAGTTAACTGTGTGCTACGGTTGTTAGAGTAAAAAAAAAAAAGAAAAAAAAAAGAAAAAAGAAAATAGAACAACAATTGATTTTCCAGTTGTTTTCATTCACTGGGAAACGTGAAATGATACATGATTTTGAAAATTTGGTGCGTTTTTTTCCGATGTGGCCACTCAAAGTCAAAAAGACAGGACACTATCTGATGAAATGTTGCAAAAAAAAAAGTAATATATAAAAACTGTAACCTTCACTGTTCACTTTCTTTATATTTCACCTGTGCGTTTTCTTGCCGTGCCAACTAGAAAGTGCAGTTTTTAGGATGGTGGCTTGTTGGGCTCGAGGGACACCAGCAGTCTGATAACCTCATGACAGCTCATTGGTATGGACCGGTGTCGTTGCTGAGCGCTCTCACAGCCTTTCATCTGGCCATTACAGAAACCTAGCCTGGCCGTTTCCTTGACAACAGCATGACTGATACCTATTGTTAGTCCTTCCCAATAATACAGACTAACTGGAAGCTAATCTCACTTGCACTGTGTCTTAAGGGACTGTGCCACATGAAAGGCAGGACTTAGGGACAGGTTTTGTTGTCATAATAAAAAGGAGCACATCTTTCAGGGCCCGTAACACCAAAAATGGATTGTCAGCTGCCACTCGCTTCCCTCTGCTCCACTCCGCTCAGTTCATTAAGCAGAGCCCAGAGCTATGAACCAACAGTTCAGTGTGACAGAGGTCTGCGATGCTGGCAGACAGAGCGAGAGCAGACGAGTGTCCTGGTGAGTTCGCTGGTGAAGGATACTGCAGTCCGGAGACCCAGGCGGCGGTGCGGTAGGTCCCGAGCTGCTGACCGCTCTCCGAACAGTGCCAGGTGAAGTTCTTGTCCTGGCCGGTGCTCAGGACCCACTCAATCTCCAACACAAACAACACCACTGTCACTCTGCCCTGGTGGGCTGCAGGCACAAACAGGACGGACAGAAATGTGGCATTTGAGACGCATTTTCAGAGTCGCTTCGAAACACCAACAAGCACAACAACCTGATCGTGGGTGATACTGGTGCAGAGACATTTCTGGCAACATGCAGAGTTTCACAGTTCATATGGAGAAGCATGTTACAAGGAAACACGTGGTGCAGAACTTCATCAATAGTAAATTAATAAGAGTAATAATAGTGCAAAAGGACAGTGCAGGCCATACAATGTACAGTTAACCCCCTTAAACTCAGATTTCCCCTTAAAATTCTCCTTAAATAACAATTTTAGAAAGAACTTTTTTTTCTGTATTGGGTAACAACGGCACATACACACTCTGTATCTGCTGGTTGCAACACTTGCAACACACTGAAGCTACAGCACACTGACACTGAGAGAAATATTCAAACCCAAGATGACATTGTCTGATGGCTGCAACAATATATCAAACACAAAACATCCTGCTATCTTGTCAATTTATCCACATTTCACATGTAATTTAGCAGGACGCATTCACCATCACTGGAAACCTTGGGATCGCCACTGCTATTTAAAATAACGTTTTGTGGATTTGAACAAAGCTCACCCGCGCAGCATGCATGTGTATTGATGAATCAGGCTTAGCGGGGTTTCAGGAAACACTGTCCTATCATTCAAGAAACAGTTTTCCTATGACTTCCTACGGTTGAGCTGTACAGGGAAGTACAGGGACTGATCAGCCGCATGCTGGTTGGGGAAATTACACTCAAAAAGAAAGCATTAAAATAAGTTATGGACACAAAGAGAGAACAAAGTCCATAAAGTCTTATAGTGTACACAGCGCTGTGCCGACTTAATTGGCAATGAAGACCTGATCTAAAACTACTTAGGTAATAATAACTGAAGCGTGGAATTGACAACAACAATGTCCAGATATTTCAGACAGACAGGGAGTCAGACTTCAGAGAAATTTTTCCTCGTAGGGTGACAGCTTTTGGAAATAGGCTTCTATGATGACAGGTGGTTTTCCGCTCCACGCTGGGGGTCTGCCACATATTTCCAAGCTACATTTTCTTTCAAAAACAGCTCATGTTCTACACTGAGGCCCTACACCGTGGTTTGGAAAATATGCAAATCGGTGACATGATGGCTGTTACTGTGTGCAACAAAGATAGCATTTAGAAGCAAATCTTCCTGCGGTGCACTTTTTAGTTCTCCTCTAGCCATTTTCAACAGTGGCTGACACATCCACACAAGATTACAGGGAGGGACACACACACACACACACACACACACTTCCTGTCTCACCCTGGTAGGTGCGCGCTGGGGTCATTTTGTTGTAGTCTTCTGACAGGATGAACTCCTAAAAGAGAGGAAATGGAGAAACATTTTGCCACTTACTCATAGCACGGTTTCCAAATACACTCAGAACCGCAGATTTCTGAAGCAAACCTTCTCCTAAATGGGTAAAATGATGTGAATATATATTTTATTGCAAACTGTCACTGTTTTTGGCATTTTCTTAATACACAACATGTCAGTCTTCATCGTACTTAACTGACTTTAACATATCAGACTGGTATTTCAATTGAATTCAAATAATTCAACTGAAATGCAATAGTGACGCCATTTTCCAAAACAACCTTAATTCTTAAAGCAGATATACCAAATTCATACTTCGGTTTCATTCGCAATTTGTTGCTTCGTTGCATCAGGAGTACACTATTATATGTTATGAAATATAAAATTATTCAATATCACCACATTCTGACTGTAAAATAACCAAAATTGGGACAAAAATGTGATTATACTTGGGTTTATTCCCCAGAAAGATTGACACTTCATCGATTTAGATCTAGAAAGAGGAAGAGGAAAAGAGGGAATGCCTAAAAGCACACACATGGCGGCGGTTACTTTCTAACCTGTACAGAGGTTAGCTGTCAGAAACAAAGCCACTTCATGCTGATCCACTTACGAGCTAATCAGAAAATCATGTGGAAGATTAGCAGAAAGAACCAGCGGCATAAAAATCATCAGCTGCTGTGGAGTGTCTGGAGGTCAGCCTGAGAAACACCAGAGAGGAGAGCAGCTCCTCCAGTGACATGATGGGATATAAGACCATGGCAGAGGCAGGCCTGATTGACACTAGTCTGATTTGAAGGCACTGAAGGCTTCACAGGCCAAATGTAAATTACCGGAGGAAAAAAAAAACTTGCAGGCTCATGCACAGGCCAGTGAACCGAGAGAACAGCTCTTAGGTTAGTGGGATAATCAAAGAGGATATGGATTTTGAGCAAAAGATCTGATTGAGGTCAAAATGAATGAGAGGCGATGTCCTCAACAAGTCCTCAAAACGTACAAAGCTAAAATTAGCTCTTCACACTGTGGGCAGAGCTCTGTTACCTCATGTAAATTCAATAAGCCGAAATAAAATGTAACATTCAATGCAAATATGAGAGGAAAATCCATCCCTTTCATATATGAGACAGAGGAGGGCTTTGCATCAAAATGGTTACAACCTCAGCCAACAACACAAGCCTTCTTCATCAAATCACACCCAAAAAGACATTAAAAATTGTGTTTTAGAAGATCTGCAGAACGATATTCTGAGTTCAACATGCTGCAACATTACTTGACCTGTGTAGCACAAATAAGCCTCATATTATTATTACTATGAAGTTTCAGGGCCAAGGCAGGTGGAGTTTTTCCAGAAAATGCTGATGGAAGTAGCTCCAGAGTCCTAACCTGTCCTGCTTTCTCTGCTCTGTGGTGTAATTCCCTGCGAGGCCAGTGCCACCTGCCCTGAAAATGTAGGCACTTGACTCATAGTACGGTGAGTTTGCTCAGGGTTTAAGTGCCTGGCATGTGTCTGATTATGTTACTGTGTGACAGGAAATGACTGACCTACCACAGGATTTTGTGTGGAGCCGACTTGCTCTAGTTTAGTTTATTATTACTGCACATAATAATTAAAAAGCATGATACAAAATACATGCAAAACATAGAGATTGAGAAAAAGAAAAAAAGAAATGTGCAAAAAAGCCAAAAAAAAAGAAAAAGAAAAAACAACAACATAAGGGCTTGTTGGGCGACCCTCCTAAAATGAGACATAAAACATAAAAGCCAATTCAAATGGATACATGAAATCTAAGGGAAAACATAACAACTAAGGTGTTGCAAGTGTTTCAGAAAGGTGACTACATTACAAGCGCAGTGAATATATTAAAACAGTGAGCGTGGTTATGATGTTGCACTGCTTAATTGGTCCAAAAAGAAAAGTATAGTTATGTTCTTAAACGAGTTTGGACCGGTGGAATTTCTACTGAGATCTGGTGAGCAGTTCCAGCAGAGACACCCTCGGGATTTAATGAAAAATTTGGAGGAGGACGTCCTGAAGAAAGCAGGATGGAGATTATTGGCTGACCTTGTATTTCAATTATGTATTTGTGAACTGAAATGAAATTAATTTTGCAAAACAGACTGGGAGTAAGTTGTGAATAGATTGGAAAACAAAACAGCAGATGGTTTATACTGAAGATACGGAGGATGCGTATCTTCAATATCTTCAATAAAAACAAACAAAAACTGGATTAAAATGAATTGTGATGTACTTGAATGGACTGCACTGTGTTTATCACGCTCTCCTGTCACAGACTGCGACTGTTTACGACAAAAAAAGGAGGATAGGCAATAGATAACTACAGCGGTCATGTCTACAACTTATCTCTGTTAATGTATCTGATAAACAAGCCTGCAGTTTCACTTCATAAGCACAAGCTGAACAGAAAAGACAACATTTCAGGGTTCAGAGGTCATCACTAGTCACAGTGAGCGGACAACAACGCAAATCCAATCTGTTCAATACACTCACCAGCAGACTACACTCTTAAAGGGGGACCAGGGAGAAGACATTTTCATAAAAACACCGACAATTAGAGGTGTAATGTGTTTTAATTGCAAATAAATGGAAGGGGAATCTCTCTGTGCAAAGATCTTCCTGTCAACAAAAAAAAAATACAGCCGCTCAGAAAGGAATGTGCCCCGCAGGTCATTACTACTGAGAGGAGCGTGAAAACATGCCGGTCCTGGGGCTCGTGTGTGAACGGGGAGAAGAAAGATAGATGGGAGTTTTGTGTTCGGAGGGGAAGCGGGTCGAGGCTGGCGGCTGAACTTACAGAGACGGCTCCTGTGTCGGTGCCCACTGACAGCCTCCTGGTCTCTGGGTTAAAGGACATGCAGGAGCACGTGGCTGCGGAAACAAGGAAACATCCTGTAAAGATCACTGTTTTGTTTTGGTGAACTTTTCAGCAGACTCCCATTGTGTGGGTTCTACATGTATTTATTTATTAAATTCGTTTTGTTCAGCTGAAAATGACATTAACGGAGTCAGCAGTGTTCATCTATTCTTTATTATGTATTGTACATGTTTCATTTGAGTCACTCACAGAGTCATATATTATTATTATCATTAGTATTATTATTATTATTATTGATATCGTTGTTGTTGTTGCACAGCATTCAATACAGGTGTATGAAACACTAACTAACACACGCACTCATCACACACTCATGCATATCACTCATTCACTACTACTGTTATGGCTGTTTATCATAACATTTACAATTATTTATGTGGAAGCTTCAAATAAGCCCACTGGGTTTTCTGCTATCATTTGTTCGTGTCATCATTTTTAAGTTGTTTTTTTTTTTTAATTTTGCAAAAATAATTGCTGATTGTTTGCCCACTATAGGTTGTTGAACTCGAACAATCAGAGCCTTTCACCCACAACGTTGTTCTTGGCAGCGTGGAAGCAGCGTTTACATCACTGCACACTGAAACTCTCCATTGTAACCCAGAATAATAACAACAGTAACAATAATCACACATATTAAAGCATACAGAGTGAGATCCAAGCCATTCACATTACAATCAGTGCAAGTCAAGGGCTTTAAATACACAACTAAGTGTTGGCATTGTGTCTTTGCTGAGAATACAAACTTATCTGTTTGCTCGCATTGATTAGATAAGAGTGAAAGTCACAAAATGTCAACAATGAAATCACAGAAAAGGACAGAAAAACAGTTTTTGTAAACCGTAACTTACTAGTCACTAATCTGTGCTTTTCAATTCAATGTATTCTGAGGCCAAGCAATTTACGATGAGTCACAACTCAAATTACAGCTGTATAGAGCGAGAACATATTCAATTAGCTTTACAGCACAAAGAAGTGACTCGGGTGACACAGATGAGCAAACAAAGACAGTTTCTTTCAGCTCTAATATAAAGCAAACGCACCAGACAAGACACAAAATAACAATTTATGGGTCATTTTAAGACGTGCAGTGCACAGGTGAGCTGAAGTCTGTCCCTGGATCTGAGTATCTCACTTCCTCGCTGGTTCCTGACAAGGGACAGTTTGTGCTTTTACATGCACTTTAGTAATCCGGTTACTTCTCAAGCAAGGCTGTTGTCTGATTTCAGAAATGCCATGTAAATGAAAGACCTGGTTTCCCCTGATCAGGTCAAGGGACTGAGAAAAACACACTTAAGTACGGCTAAATTCCTGCTGGGGAAACCCGATCATTTGGCGATACAATCAGATTTGTGTGAGGATTTTTACAAAGTGTGCATGATTTGACTTAAGAAATACTGTTTTATTTTGGGAACAACTAACAACTAAATGATTCAATTCAATACCTTCAGCCAAAATTCTATATCCGCTGAATATACATGTGCAGCAATTTATGACTATTTTTTTTCTTTAAATGTGAAAAGAAAAAAAATCATTACTGTGAAAGAATGACGCAAATTGCAGTCAATTCTGACAAATTTGTTCCAAACCATTTCACACTGATGCAGGATGAAGTCAGAGCGATTCATTTCACTATATCTCTTTTAACAGACTGATGCAGTTGAACTGGAAGAATTTAAAAATCACCTCATCGATGCAATGGATGAATCATTACAGCCCTGACTACTACTAATAATTTCCCTGAAATCCAAACTGCCCTCTTTCACTTGATGCACTGCACTGCAACAGCTTTGAAGAACCACCAATCAATCAAGAATCAACATGACAGCACAGTCTCAAAGTCCCATCACTGAATGCAAAACACTGCCACATGTCTCTTCTGTCAGCTCAGCTCTCCATCGGTGGGGAGTCCAGCCTCAAAGAGCTGATGGTCCCAGGTCGAGGCCAAGAGGCTTCGGCCCCTCAGACCCACAACGGGGGCTTACGGTGTCTACAGGTACTAGAGAGAGGTTTGATGCTTTTTAAGACACATTTTTACTGAAATTCAATATTGACTTTCAGAAAAATCATCTTGATTATTCAATTAAGCATCACAGGTAAGTATGGAGACAACTGGTCCAGAGAAGAGTGAAGTTTTATGTAGGAATATGATGGTTAGATGATCCCATGAACTGTTATTATAAGCTCTATAAAGAAGTATCACAAGTTTCGTTTATGTGGTACCGTAATAAATCTAACCATTACTTTTTCCCACATAACTTGTGTCAGGAGGAGGTTCTTGGATTGCTCTCTTGCAAGTATGTAGTAAGTATAAAGTGATTTGGGTTAATCTACAACAGTAATTCTCCCAGCAGGTAAAATGTAGCAAGTCATTATAAAGGCATAATCAGGTTCAGTAGGCTGAAAGTTTTATAACAGAAATGTTGACTGTGATGAAGAACCTCACTCAATTTGACGAAAAGCAACAGGTGGATAATTGAAAATATGTGACATCTTTATACTGAACTGAAAATATCATAAATTCACATTTAAGAATATTTAATACCTATTTAAGGTCTAATACTTTTAAAATTGAATTTGAGACATTTTGAGCACCTACAAACACCCTTTGTTTGCAGAAATTCTTTTTTCCTTTACAACTGAGGTGAGAACAATGAGTCTGGCCCTTCAAAGAACGCAGCTGAGAGGAATCGGAAAGGCTTCCTACCAAAAATAAATACATAAAAATAAGAAATGTCCACAGAGGCAGAAAGATCTGAGATCAAGAGGAGCAAGGCAACACAGTAGTCGTGCTACTATCAATTACCATCTACCAATTGTGTTGTGACCAAAGAGTATCACCACACTTTGAGTCTCTTCCTCCTCTTACACAACCACAACACTACAATTTTCTTTGCAAGACTGTCTAATATTGATATTTTTGGATGAATTGGTTTATTAAATGTGGCAAGTTGTAGATGTTGCAGCAGTTTTTTTGCTGAAGGCTCTGCTGAAACCGTCACTGACTGATTTAGAAGGAGGAAAACAAACCAAGAATCTCTTTAAATATTTATCATCATTATGTTGAACTATTTGGGAAAATGTGTGCTGCAGCAATGCCCTGGCTGAGCTGGCTGAGTTTTAGAAGATGAAAAATAACTGTAATGAATGTGGGAATAAAATCCCTACAATTTGACCCCACCTGACATGACCGTTCCCAGAGAGCAACACTAAAATGAAAAACTAAGTGAATATGCTGGAGCAACTCAGAGATGCACAGACATCCAAATGTGTGAATAACATATTCCATCATGGGAGACTGACTAGCTCAAAAACTCCATTCCTTAAATAATTCCTTCTTTTTCTGTTTTTTTTTTTTGGGTGACTCATATCCATTTCACACACACATTTCAGTTTTTATTTCCATCTGCTACAATATTTAGCATATCAAGCTTCGATTTTGTAACTTGTGTTAACTAAGCCAGCGTTTCTGACAGCCACATGAGATTCCCTCTATTGCGCAACAGGAAAGAAAAAAAAGGAACACAACTATAGTATTCAGCAGGAAATTAAACTGCTGGATAGCAGATTTCAAAGAAACCAAATCGCACCCACACCTGTCTGTGAAATCGCACACACTCTTGGCAAGCTAATCCAGTTTTTGCAAGTATTTAATTTGAGAAGAGACATAAAATATTCATTACACGCTCATACATATTTAAGATATATTTGGTTACACTGAAAAATAGCACAAGTAATCATTTATCCCTGACTTGTTGAGATGCTTTGACAGATGCTTAGAGGGACAAAAATGGAAATGAAGCTGCACTGATGGGTGTTTTAATGGCAGAAAATCTCACGAGATCAAAAACGATGACAGATCCAGACTGTATGCATTAGTTAATGGGAAAAAAAAGCAAAGCTGACTTACTCTGCATTGTGTAGTAGACACTAGGCCAGTACTGACCACTGTCCCTTTTCAGCCATACCCGAATCGTCCTGAGGAGTAAAATGAGAAAATAATGTGTTATGGTATCATATACAATTGTACACACATTCTCAAGCAATCACAGATGTGTGTCAACTAGAAACACACACACACACACACTCTAGTCTCACACACTCCAGGTAGGCAAAATATGTACACACTCTCCAGGCAGGTGAACAACTGGGAGATTAGAGGAAGGACTGCAAAATGCTTACAAACTAACATAAACTAAATAAAACAGCCAATAGCTTCACACCTCAAACAGATGGACTAGAATAGAATTTATTTCCATTATGAATATACAGCATCCATATTTTATAAATACATAAACATGCAAAAAAAAAAAAAAACATTAAAAAAAAAA
>OMLB01064371.1:0-15155 GCA_900302555.1 Myripristis jacobus | reverse complement strand
TCCAATAATTTAACAATATGTTAAATTATTATTATTATTTTAAAAATGTAAATTACTTCTCAAACAGACCTAACAATTCAGCTACCAATGAATGAGCAGTAGTATGCATGTGATAACAATGATTGAAAAATCAAATTATGTTAAATTCAGCAATATTCCACGTTAAAAATAGATTCCGTTTTATTTGGCTAATTCCACGATTCCGTCCACAGTTCCGTCATCGTGGAAATTATAGGGCCCTACCACTGTTATGAAAATTAGCGGCGCAACTTGGTGGGCGTTATCCTGGTAATTTCTCTGCGTGAGAAATACAAGGTGTGGTGTGTGAATGGGTTGAAATGCGTGTGTCTCACGCCCAATGAGAGAGATTTGAGAGCCCTGAAAATGCTCCCAAACTGTGGAGCTCCGCTGTCGCCACTGACTCTGAGGAGCGCTGCTGCGCATGTGCGTCAAGGACAGAAGGCAAACATGACAGTGGAAGGTTTAGCGGCAGTTTCGAGCGAAAAACAAAGCTTAAAAAAAAAAAAAAACGATTATTTTGACTGTTGACGTCGTCGCGATTAATCGATTAATCGATTAATGTGTCTGAGATCGATTAATCGTGGCAGCTCTATTCTCATAACTATTCTGCAACTGTCTCAGTATTTGACATTTCCCATGCCACAGGCACACTTAAATGTAGGGTAACCCAGCTGACCCTTCACTGAACTGAATGAAATGATTAATTACTATTGACAAACGTATTTTGGTCTTCTTAGCAATGGAACAATGAATAAAGTTGGATTTTAAAAGCTAAAAAACACTCAACTAGGACAGTGTTATCCCAGTGCTCAAAAAAGGTCACAATGACAAAACATGGCGTGCCACATTTAGGTACCACCGAGGCCTCTCTTGAGCCAGAGGAAACCCTGGTAATTCCTTCCGGATCAAAGAGTGGGCGTTTCCTTCAAGACTCATCATTCTGCACCAACATGATCACCGACGTTTCACAGTAATACAAGAAATCCATCTCAAAAGAAGCAGAGACACCAATTTCAGTAGCCTTGACTGACCACAGTTCAATGCAGCCATTACTTGCATCTTTGTGTGTCTGTCATCAGCAGAGTGTGAAATACAACGCCCTCTTCAACAACCTTTTTTTGGCATTTGAACAACCAAGCATGGCATCTCTCAGCACTCTCACCTTTTTTCCACTGAAAAAACAACACTCTATACACCTGAACATTCAGTATGCAGGAGAGAACCCCCTCTTTAAGGGCTGTCAAATGGTATTCTGCTAAACACTGCACTGCAATAACTGAGGGAGATACAGCAAATAGAGGGAAAGTGTCTCAAACAAAAAACAGTGTGTACAGATATCAGAGAGTTAAATCTAATGCTAAGACCCTTTAAAGTTAAATTTCGATGAAACTTAAGACCAATTTTTTGATAAATCATCTTTTTTCTCTTTCTTATGAGCATTTGGTGTTAAGTATAAAGGTAAGCACTATATATTTGGTCTGGGGTACAGTTAAGTCTGAGGTATAAGCATGTTAGGTTGTTACCGAGAAGATTTGACTAACTTTTACAACATCAGAAATTTTTATTTTGTTGCAGAGTATGACTCATTTGGACAAAACTAGATGGATAAATGAAATTAAACATTTACTGAAATTAAGACCCCATGAATCCAGGGAAAGTCAGTGAGAGTATATGAAATGGTGTTTTGTAACATGTTGTCGTAATTGACACATGCCATACTATGACCATCTGATAACGCTTTATGTGTAAGAGGGAGGATCCCCAATAATGGGAAGGAAAAGAGGGTAGACTGCAGCCCTGCCTCTTTCCCTTACCAATTCAAGCAGCTACCCCTCTCCTGCAGTCTCCAGTGTACACCAATAATTGTCTTTCCACTCGAATCAACACAGAAGTACATCCCCAGAAAACTCTGCCAGGGTTCAGCCACATAGCCTGACTATTTTCTCCCCCAGAGTTTCAGCCCCAGTGTACTTGGGCTGAATGACAGAGGACATTTGACACATATCAGAAAGAAGTGTGTCAGTGTATGCTCATCTATTTTGGCTAGCTGTCTAATACATATGTAGACCTATTACCAGTTTCCTGGTCTGCCACCAGAACCAACGTCAGGTTTTCTACATTTCTGGCCCAGGTAAAAACAGAAAAAGGCTTTTTCAGTGAACCATGTGACACCATTAAAATAGCCTGATAGTTGCCAGAGTATCTCAGTGATTATCAGTGTCACTTCACAACAAGAGGGACCAATTCAGTTCCTGGCTCTGGCCTTTTCTGGGTGGAGCAGCGTGTTCTTCCTGTGTTTACCTAAGTGTCCTCGAGGTAATCATGCCCTTCCACAGTCCAAAGACGTGCAGGACAAGCAGACTCTGAAATGTCCAAAGCGAGTGTGGACCACAGGAACACTAGTGCACCCTGGGGGATAAGATATTAATGATTCCAATGAGTAGCCTGATAGTAGAAGTGAAAACAACTTTTAACATAGACACAGAATTGGAATGAGCAGAAAACAATCACAAAATTAGCAAGATTTCCTGAATGACCATGTGGGGCAACTTTTCATTAATAGTGTGCCTACCCTGTTCATTCTTTATTTCTGACAATCACTGAAACCAGGGCTGTCAAATTCAATCACTTTAGAGGCCATGCTAACAAATCACAAACAATTTTAGGGCCAAGCGCAGACTATATCTATTTAATGCTTCATTCTTTTGATCAAATTACGTTCTGGGTAAAAATAATAATTTGCACACAAGTATGAACTTCACATGAATCACTCCTCCCCAAAATTGTCTTTCTTTCAAATATAGGATATCTGAAAAACAAAAGTGATTAGAGTGGAAAATGGCATGAACATGGCATGCAGTTGTTTTGTGTTGTAAACACAGGATGCAGCAGTGCTTGTTGGGGTTTGTATCCACATTGTCAGGAATACAGAACCGGACCAGCATTCATAAAAAATTTAAAGTTATCTCGCAGGTGAGATATAATTGTGCCACAGGCTTGATCGAGCCCTTGAGCCATGAGTTTGACATATGTGGTCTAAATCCACCCATATATCTGCGACAGTCTGACACTACAGCTGTGCCCTACTGTACGTTTGCCTTTCCGTTCTGAAATCAGAGGTTTCCACTGTTTTCAAAAATGCATTACAACAGCACGCAGAGACAGACTGATGGACTGATGAATGCAATCCATCATTTCAATTAAGTCCACCATTTAATTTTTTCCTAAGATGACTTTATCACGCAGCAAAATATGCATTTAATGGGACTATTTTTTCAATTTTCTTTACCATGTACTCCATGTGTTCCTTTCCAATGGTACTAGTGAAGAGCCAAAACAAAACTTGAACAGCAGAGTAGGAGTTGAGCTGTAGATGATCTTCTCACATTCAACACTTGCAGAAAGGAACTATCTCCACTAGGGTTGTAACTGAAATATTTACAGGTGTAAACAATGTTTACATGTTGAGCACATTAGCTAAAAAAATATAAATACTTAATGTTTCTGCTGATTTTTTTCCTAAATCAAAGAGTTGTATTTTAAAACTCCATTACCATTTTCCTAACTTTTATCCAGCTGCTGGTTTCAATTCATTCCACTAAAAAAAAGGGAAAAACTTTCAGAGACTTCAAACTTTATTCACACCAATATTCCATCACCGTAATAAAGTCGTCCACATTAGTTTTCCTAAAAGCAGCAGCACTGTTATGTTATGATGACTTGAAATTAGGTAGGGTCAAACAGTCTCACCACTGGAAAATAGATTTCCCTGGGGTAATGTTTGCTTTACACAACCAATTATCAGTTCTGTGGTTTATAAATGTTGACGACTTTGTTAGTCTAATTCGTAAGTCAAGGGATTGTCATTATATGTTGTGAAATCTTTACTACCCCCCCATGATCTGCAAAATGGTTTGTTGCGATGTGGGTAAATTGCAGTAAACGCGCCAAACACTCAAAATCACTGGTATGGTCCTTTAAGGCCTTAAAAGGCATGACAGGAAAAACTGCCGTCTCATTTAAGATGAAAGATCACATTTGTTGATGCCGCAGTATGTCTCTGTGAGCTGTTTTTTAATTAGTTTTTGAAAACAATGGGAGCCATGACTTCCTGGAGGTACCTGCAATAGAACAGACAGTAGCAGTTTCTGGCTGATGCAAATGGGTCTACCGTGGTTGGTTTGACTTTTCAGGAGTATTAATGGTGATGGGGCAGGGTCAAATTACACTGGTATTATCCTTTTACAGGATCATGACACACACATCAGATGAAAGATCTAACGTCCTGAAAACACTGAATCTCAGTACTCTAACCCTGTGTATTTGCACCTGTCTTCATATCATGTAATTTACCTGCATAGTCCAGGCATTGTGCCAGAACCTCAGACAAGCTACCTCTCCTGTCCTCTCTACTTGCCTGCCTCTGATAACGCATGGCAGATGGCTAAGGAAGCAAAACCTCACTCCCCTTCAACCCAGTGCCTTCTGAAGAGGCCCAGCAGTGTGGGCAGGCAGACAGGATGTGACGAATCGATGTATGAGAGACTTTTGGACACTCAGCGACCGTCAGCACATTAGTCATAGACAACAACAATCTGCAAACAGACAGGGATCCCGAAAGTAATACAGACAATGCCTGTAGCTCTGAAAAAGCATCATTCAAACAGGAACAAGACGGAAAGACGGACAGCCTCAGTCAGCAGCTGTGACAGAACCCTAATATGAATCATTATTATTACACGATTACCAGAAATTCTACAGCTGTTTAAAAGCTTTCCACTACTCACCAGCTCTTGGCTCCATTACTTTAATGGTCTATAGCAACTTTGCTCAAGGAGTTTCACTGAACATGCCAATTCATGTCAATTAGTTAAACCTAACTGTCCTAGACTTCACTTTGACTTACACTGGGCCTATGGTGATGTTTCTGAAGGCTGAAAAAAATAAGTAACAATTAATAATAATAAAAAAAAATAGGGAGATAGTGTCACACAAACATGCATGTCTGAAGCAAAAGCACTTGGCTTTCAATTTAGCTTTGATCCTTGTATCTAAAGGTCAAAATATTTTCTGATACACCTATTTGCCCTTGAGAGAGAATACTGATTGCCTCACCACCCATCCATAGCAACATCAAATAAACGACAATTTGTAGGATTTCCACATGCTGAGGTAAGAAAAGCAGAACTCAGGATCTGAAAGTGCAGTTGACACAAAATCTGGCACTGATATTCTTTGCATCTAAGGTTTGCTTCAGTTTTCCTGACTAGATCCTTATGAAATTGTGAAAATAAAGAGGCATATCATGCCGAATATTGTTAAAAGACAGTTTTTTCAAAAGGCTGGCTCATCCTGTCCTGGTGTGATGATTGGCCTTAAAAAGGAAAGCCAGCAGTGTTTGCACGGGGGTGGTTTTGCTTACAAAACAGCTAGTGCCCCGCTCACTGCTAGACAATGCATTTCACATTTTGAGCCATGTCTGTGTATGTGTGTGTGCGATGAACAGGCTTCTTTGCACTGGAAAGTTGTTGACAGACCCAGGCACTTGGGTTTGCACTGGGAGTGTAAGGTTCTCTAATTTCACACACATGACAATTACACACACCCTCAGTGTGAGAGCTGCACTCACCATCAGGGGAGACCATGATGTCAGCAGCACTAGGGTCTCTCCCTAAGCCCAACCCCAGATATACAAAGCAGGGCAAAAAAGCCAAGTCATAACCCCAGAAAACAACACCAAGAACCCATAACACATTCTTGTCCCGCTTGGTAGTCTTATCCTTCAGCTTCTGTTCTGACTCAGGAGAGACATACAAACCTAAAACCATGAAAATCTAAATCAGATTTAAAGCAACTTACTAACAAGAAGAAGAAGGATGTGTTTCACCTTTATTTGCCAGAGGTTTTGGTCAATCTGTCTAGACAGTTTGGGCTGCACTGCAGTTAGTGAACATCAGCCTCCCAAAATGAGTAATCATTCCTTGGTTTCATTCAAGGTAATGATAAACTGCCTGGACTGTCCGTTTCCCTGCATTAAGGTTGTTCATCTGTTAGCTGATTTACAAACCTTAACCCGCCTCTGGCCCATATCAACAACAAACAATCAGGAGCCATTTGGCACTCGCACAACCTCTCTACCTTGGCAAGAGCCAATAGCTTCACACAGTGGGGGCAGGCTACTACTCTTGCTTTCCCCACAGCTGTTTCCTTGCTTTCCAAAGGTCAACGTGAGAGCGAGAGACAGCACAAACAAGTATATTTCAGGGCTAGCCAGCCAAAGTTGCTGCTCAAGTGACAGCTTCCTGTAAGCAATTCCCTCCCAGTGTGGCACTAATACATATATGGTGTGACAGCCAGAGCCAGCAGTACCACTGGTAATTTTTTGGAGAGACAGCAGGTGCTCACAAGCTCCCACAATCTTGAAACACAATAGTGAATTCTGTGCAGAAAAGCTTCATCAGCAAGTAAAATACATAAACCAGCGTTTGGTCATCTCCTCTCAGACCAGGTCTGCAAACTTGGGTATGGCAGACACCTGGGCCTCCCATCTACTGATAGGATTCAGCATTAGGGATTACCTCAGACAAATCTCACTTCACCACACTACCAGGTGATAGGCTGTGCTCACTCTTCTCTGTCCTTGCCATTCAGCAGCAACGTTACAACCCATGACTTTAGCTACACCAGTCCTCTGGTCAGCTTTATGGAGGAGACGCTACTGTTATGTTTAGACGTATCCATTAAATAGCAGTGCGTCTCAGTAGGTACGTAAGGCCTGTGTTTACCTTTATCTTAATTCTGATACGATGAATGACAAAGCAAACATCTCCAGGACGTCAATAGCTGCAACTTGAACATTAGTAAAGTTAGTGCGAAATTAATTAGTTGACACAGCAGAGCCTAAATATGTCCAAACCAGCAAGAGCACGACTCATTAGGTAAAGAAGCAGGTCACTCATACTTTCCCAAACTTCGTCGAGGCCATCAGCTAACACCTTGTTGATATTTCCAAAGCAAACCTATCAGACCATACAAATACTGACATGGTTCACTCACATCAGCCAACTTTGATTAATTTTCTTACAGAGTGACATTAGCTAATGAAGTCGACTCAACTTTGACGCTGGTCCTCGGACAGTTATCTGCTGCACTTGAAACTGATGTTTATGCAGCTCTTTCATCCACCAGACTTATCAAAGAAACATCCGACAATCAAGGGTAGCTAGTGTTACCAGTTAGCCGTGAACTGGCAATACATAGTGTTATGCTTACGTTAGCTAACTAGCCAAACGCTAACCAGCTATGCTAGGTGATGGAAAAACGATGTTAACGTTATTTGCCCCAGTGTTTGCCTTTGGTAACTACGCAGCTACCTTACACTAAATATAGCTGGGAATAATTACTGATAAACCAATGTTACCCTTAATATGAGTTTTTGGTCTTCAGCAGTAGTTGCAATGTAGCTAATATTGCTAGCTTAGCAAGCTATAAACTGCCAGCTAGCCGGCTGGCTAGCTGACTAATAAATAGCAGCTTAGCTATCAGTAGATGTCCGCCATCACAGAACTAGCAAAGACAGTTTGGTTGAATTTGAATGGCAGACTGGCAAGACATAATATTTGACAACAAGTGAAAGTCGTTCGTTACAGTGCTAAGCAAGCTAGCCAGCGTTGTTTTACCGTGCCAGCTGCTCCGCTCCTTGCCGACTCCCAGTGTGTCTGCGGGTCTCAGGGTTACTGGTGAAACGCACAGCCGCTGTGCCTGTCAGGCCGAGCCGTCTGCTACGACTCTATTGCCATCTCTGTTGAGGAGCCTCGAGCAGCCAAACACAGGCGACAGGCGCGCCACCCTGAATATTACTGTGCAATAACACAGTGCACTCAGTAGTGCTGGCCCTCTGATAAAGCTGCACTTCTCTGCACATGTTGTACCTCAAGCAGGACGTTCTGATAAGATGGACAACTTGTAGCGTACATTCTGAACATGTTATTTACGATTGCAATTTGACTATATTGATAAGGTGTGCAGTTCTAACCCTCTTGTTACCTTCAAATTTACAAACATTTTTTTCAGTTGAGGTTAATTTGCCCAAAGCAATTTAAACCTCCAAATTACCCAGTGTGTCATATACTTTATGTTTCTTGTTGACTACCTAAATATAACTTTTAATAAAACATAACCTCCCCTCTTCACCCCCCTCACACATCTAAGTTCTTGCAGGACTCAAATGTGTCATATGAACTGAACTGGCTCTCACACCACTACAGGTGAGGATATGTTCTGTTGGGGACCTCAGGCAGATACAGGCAGATACATGGCATGTTACAGCTCCTCAGTGTTATCCAAAACAACTAAAACAAATGTGTGTAAAACCACTTGTCCCCAGTAAATTAGGAAAAGTCATAAAATATGAAGCAAAAAAAAAAAAAAAAAAAAAAGTTAATCATATATTTAGAGGCAATAAACATTAAATGAGGTCAAGTGACCCCAAAGATAGGTTGGTGAAGCATGCAACCATGCTGTGTTGCTGTCCTATTAGTGTGAATGCCAGCACATTTTGGCCAAAATTTATATGTAAAGTAATTTCACAGTTTTCCTGTTCCTCTTTATTTTAATATTGATATTTTATAATAATCATATGTATCATATTATATTATATTCACATATTCTCCTCATTCTTTCATTACTTTTCTCCACCTCTGTAAGTTATGCTGGTATTTTCTCCACTGCTGTAATTCATTTTCATGTCTTTATTCATGCATTTCTTCCTCAGGCTCTTTTAAATTAAAAGTTGTATATGTTAATCTAACCCATATTTGCACCATTCCTGTTTAACTTCTGTTTGCTTTTGCTGTATCCTTTTACTATTTGGTTCAACCCAGACCCAGAACCAGTTTCTCATATCATCAAAGATAAGTATTTGCCTGGTAGATACTGCAGAATAATCAAGACTGATATTGTTTTACTGCATCTTATACTGCATTTATCAACCGTGACCCAAGACAGAGTTGACTGAGAACAATGCTTGGTGGCATGCTTGAAAAAGAAAAGTCTGTAAGGAGTTTTTTTTTTCTTACTTTTTTCTTCACGTTACTCATAAGTTTAATACAAGTCCATCTTTGAATCACAATAAAAGATGAGTTGTTCCTAGACCCTTAGGTTCAAAACAAAAAAAAAGAAATAACAATGTAGAATCAGCTTCAAGGAGAGGGAGGTTTTCTCTTAAAGGAAGAAAGAGCTCTGTCTGCTTTTCTCTGTCTCTCTGTATTTTCACAGGCTTGAAGAGGCCTTCTTGTGGCCTCCCGTTGCTTTTTGTTGTGACAGCATGCACATGTGTGAAAGCCAACCACAGCAGGCCTTGAAAAACAAACAGTCAAAGGTTATGCAATTTCTAAGGACACAGGACAGGCATCATGCCAATAAAAAAATCCTCTGATGTCACAGTAGTCATTGTGCAGATTATCTATTGTGCCCTTTTTTGACCCTTATCCTTCATCGAGATCTATGTGTGTCCAATATAAACATGACAGTATGTATAATCTTAAAAATGAAAGGCTCCTTTTGGCTCTGTTAGGAATATTGTAGAATGTTACACCAGTGGAAACCTCTGATTGCCATCCATAAAAATGTTCATAGTAGACTTAAAACAGAATAAGACAACAAAGACATCCATTCAAATTCAGCAATCAGCCAATTACCATGACCCAACTCCTTAAAATTTCTCAGCACTCACATAGGCAATAACCTGAAATGGGACATAAACTCCAACCACCTCATCAAGAAAGCTCAATAGAGACTATACTTTTTGAGACAACTCACAAAATTTAGAGCCAGACAGCATTTAGTGGTCCAGTTTTACACCGCTGTCATTCAAAGCATCTTAACCCTGTCAATAATGATTTTGTATGGAAGCACAGCCAAAAATACAGTACAGAAAATGGACAGAGTCATCAACAAAGCATCAAAAATGACTGACTGCAACCTCTCTTTACTGGACTCCATATAAACCCAGCAAACCATTAACTGTGCAACCAAAATAATCAAGGACCCCCTCCACCCAGTTCACCACCTTTTCCAGCTCCTGCCCTCTGGGAGGCGCCTTAGCAGAAGCTTCTCTCTCCAAACATTTGGGACACTGCCCCCCACCCCCTACCCCACCATCCAAGGATATGGATCACTGGCATTTGATCCATCAGCTGACAGTGCACCTGCTGGGCCTAATTAGGTATGATATTTTTTCAATTGGAAAAGTGAGGGCCTGGCCAGAGGACGTCAGGTGAGTGGGCAGTCCATCAGTGCATCCTGGGATACATGTCTGTTTATACTTCAAATGCAATGCAGACAAAAGCATCCCAGGCCACCTCTGAATGGCCTTGTTCCCACCTGGTGCTAACATCCGTCCTGAGAAATCCGAACACAAGCTGACACCTCTAAGTTCAGGTGTAAACAGCAGCAATGCGTCCTGAGTGATCAGATCTCAAGACGCATTCGGAGGTGGCCTGGGACGCTTGTGTCCGCATCACATTAAAAGGGTAAACAGACACGTGTCCCAGGACGCATTAAAAGGACCACCAACTAAACTGACGTCCTCTGTTTTGCCCAGCCTGACACCCCCGACACCGGCCAGACCGTCACTTTTCCAACAGAAAAAATATCTTACCTGACTCTGCCTAGCGCAGCTGCACTGTCAGCTGATGGATCAAATGCAAACAGAAGTGCAGGTCGGCTATAAAGCAGCTGGTTAATGAATAAAAACACAACCTGTCTACCTGCAGAATGGAAACTAGGGGAGCCCAGAGGAGCTCAGCTCCCCTTAATGAGACATGAGCTCCCCTAAAAACATGATGCAAGATATTTTGCATGGTTTCTAAAATATGTATTGACAATATGCAGAGTTTTTTCTTCCATATAAAATTCGAAGACAGCAGCCACTCTTCAATTTCGTGCCCTGGCACAATTAAACACATTCTGTCTAACCCTACACACGATAGAGTTACTATAGGAATACAACAGAAATATTATAAGTGGCTGTGTGAATCTGCACTGCAGTTACTACAGGAATACCACAGAAATATTACAGGCTGAGTTATCCACCTAAGTGGAGAATCCCATCCACACAGACCCACTCTAAATAATCTGAGCCTGAACGTGATCGGGTCGACCCTGTGAAATATGTCTTCAATGATTGACAGCACATTAAAATGAGCCTGGAGGGAGCACGAATGTCTCCTTTTGTTTAATACCTGCTGCCCGTTAAATGCCATTTTATTTTCATTTCTTGTGTGTAAGGAGGACTAGCAATGTAAGAATTTCATTTTACGCCCCCCTCCCAAATGATTCGTTTTTAATTACATCGGTTAGATGAGATCTGATCACAAGTGGGTAGGCGAGACACATGTGGAGACACATGTAATGCCAGGTGTGTAGAGACAGACTGACAGCTGTTTGGATTACCAAAGACACATTTTAACACCAGGTGGGAACAAAGCCTATATTCTCCCAATATATAAAACTGTTGCTAGGATAAAGCAACACCATGGCACCTGGACAAAGTCTTGCGTGATGCTGTGGAGATAGGTGAGTGGCAATCAGCTGTGGAGGACTGACATATATAAGTAATGTTACTTACATCTGCAGGCAAGAAAAAAAGAGTCTTGCTACCAAATATGTTGAGAAATGGCAAAACCTGAAAAACACAAATTTTTTTCCCTCTTGCAAACTTCTAGAAAGTAAACTTCAATCTTGTTCATTGTGATATATGCGGGACAGAGTTCTCATACCATGGCTAAATGAAAACAATGCTAAATCTTCTTGAAAATCATCCAGTTGTTTGTACAATTGAGGGAGATAATCCAACTAGCATGACGTTTGAGCAAGCTCAAGGAGCAGCAGAAGCCTAAGCAGAAGAATCTCTACCATCATGCCAACATTACTGCAACAAAAATGCAACTGATCAGTACTGCAGAGAGCATTAACTGTTTTAAGTGATGTATTTTATCTATAATCTCCTCTTAGTCTTAGTAAATCTTGTTGTGCACAAAACATCTGAATATTTAAATAGACTATTCATTGACACACTAAGGAGCCAACCGAGGGAGAAAAGGCTTCTGAACAACCCAAATACATGCTCCATCTCTCTCTATCTTGCAAAAACATACTCTGCAGATGTATCTGTGATTCCGTATCGGGTCATTCCATGTCATTTCACCAAATTTTCAGGACATCCCACCCCCCTGGCTCTCAAAAAATTCTGGAAAATTCACCAGTTGTTCCTTATTTATCCAATAGGCACACTGTAAATTTTTAGTTTGCTCGGATGGATACTTTTTGAGATACGGCCAATTTAGTGAGGGGTTTATGTGTCAATTTTGGTGTGATTTTGACACATCCTTTTTTTCCCTCCATTTTCAGGTGTCAATATCTGAAGAACTACACCACATAGGAAACTGAAATTTGGTACGGTAATACACCCCCACCTTCAAAATTGAAAAATTGTAAAATGTCACAAAGAATGGGCACTTTACTGTGCAGTAAAGTGCCCATTCAGTGCCCATTCTTTATTTTTTCAATTTTGAAGATAATCACACCAAAATGGTCTCAATTTGTAAAGTCTGTAAAATGAAGAATGGGCACGTTATTGCACAGTAAAGTGCAGTAAAGCCCCAGGATGCTCTGGTGTTCTGTTGTTGTCATTTGTCCCAGTTTGTCCTTATCTCCCTGTCTCTGTTTTTGTCTCTCTCTCCCCTTTCCACCCAACTGGTAGAGGTAGATGACCGCCTGCCCTGAGTCTCGTTCTACCTGAGGGTTCTTCCCGTTAAAGGGGAGTTTTACCTTGCCACTGTCACCAAGAGCATGCTCAGGAGGGAATCTGTTGGGTTTCTTTGTTTTTTTACTGATTGACAGTAAAGTGCCCATTCTGTGTGAAATTTTACGATTTTTTCAATTTTGAAGATGATCACACCAAAATGGTTACAATTTGTAAAGTAGTCAATTTTATGCATATTTGGTGAAATTCAGAATGGGTACTTGTGGAAATAGCCATTTGGAAGTGAAAACCCGAACTGTATGAATGTGCAGCTTAAGAGATTTGGCAAAAAGTTCATGAAAATGTTTATGTTGTGGCAAATAAATGCATTTCTGATGCAATGGTCATTATATTTTAGGTTAATAATGAACAAATAATAAACAATATAAGACACAAGCAAGCTACAATGGTCTAATATTCAGTATTTGCGAGTGGTGAAATAGCCCCATGTTTGGGATAAAAAAAAAGAAAAGAAGAACTTGCATAAAGAAAAAATGTTTTATATCCCAAGAAAGAGTAAGCTTTGAACTTTGAGGGGCTGGCATTCCTACCAGTTAAGATGTATGACAGATCTTTTTGTATATTCTGAGAAAGTAGGTGGGGGTGTATTATCGTACCAAATTTCAGTTTCCTATGTGGTGTAGTTCCTGAGATACTGACACGCACCAAAATCGACACATAACCCCCTCACTAAATTGGCCATATCTCAAAAAGTATCCATCCGAGCAAACTTAAATTTTACAGTGTGCCTATTGGATAAATAAGGAACAACTGGTGAATTTTTCAGAATTTTTTGAGACCCAAGTGCGTGGGCCATTTGTTGAAATGACATGGAATGACCCTTTAGTAATATTATTTATCTATCGTATAGTTAACTTTCCTTGCACGTCAATGTCACATATATCATTCATGCTGTGTAACTGGGGTCAGTGGGAATATTAATGTAAAGACGTATGTGTCAGGATGATGACAGAAATGTAGCTTGGTAGCTTGCTGTGTTTAATGTAGACAAGGCAATACTACCCCGCCAGTTTCTCTCCTGTCACTGACCATCTG
This sequence comes from Myripristis jacobus, assembly GCA_900302555.1. Taxonomy (NCBI): domain Eukaryota; kingdom Metazoa; phylum Chordata; class Actinopteri; order Holocentriformes; family Holocentridae; genus Myripristis; species Myripristis jacobus. Next base: position 1,273 of record OMLB01064371.1, on the reverse strand, counting down.
TCTATGAAGAACATGATCCATTCAGCCCTAGCAGGGATATTCTTTGGGCCGCCACCAAGCACAGAAAAGTCTCCACCTCTTCATTTGACCACAGTACCGGTTTGCTTGCCATTTTCCAACGTCAGTGATGATCAATGCGCACGGTCGCTGTTGCCGTTTTTTTGTTTTTTTGTTTTTTTTTAAATGCCGGGTTTGGTTTTCGTGCAGGAGTCGCTTTCATGTGTTGTCACTCCCTGTCCAATCAGTGGCCTTCACGGCGTTTACGACGGCTCGACTCAGCTTGCTTGGAACCCCGGCCGAGTAGGTACTAAAATGGGACCTGGTACCAGGTACTACCATGTAATGGAAAAGCTCTCAAACCGAGTAGAGTCGAGCCAAGTAGGTACTAGTGGAAAAGCGCCAATAGTGGACTAAAGAATAATGGCACCTTTATGCACTGCAAAAACACATCATTACATATGGCACAAACACACACACTGCACAGTCAGCTGTTGCTGGGGGCAGGTTGTGGGGTTTGCATTGTGACAGTTGAATTAAATTGAACAACAACATAAACTATGTCCAACCTCTGAAGTGAAACATTGCTAAATGTGTTTCTTCTTTTCTTATCTTCAGGAAACATGAAATATGGACAATGTTGGCCAAAAAAAAAAGAAACTTTGCAAAACAATTTAAGAGAGATTCCTTCCTTTTTTGTTGTGGATGTGTTTCTGACGAAACTTCATTTCGTTTCATCCCGGCTGACAGAAATACACAGAAATATATCTGCTAGGACATTTCAATGATTTACTTAGAATTCCCTCAATAGCTGAATGACAACATAAAAAATGACTCACAGGAAACTAGCTACCAGCCAAATGACAAAGCATTTTTGATAGTCAGTTACATTCAACACATTAGATAGTGTGTGTTATTTCACCCTTTGATATTATAAAAATGATCATGGCTACAAAACAATTTGATTGTCTGATAATATTCTGAATTAACTTGCAAACCAATGGCCAATTGCCACGTTTTGCAAGTTTAAAGTTTAAAGTGTTAGTTACATTAAATGTTATAGGATATGGTTACTGGTCCAGTAATTCATTGGCCTGCCACACCACCCATCTCCTGTCAGTGCTCCTTGTTACTTCCTTCTCTCTCTCTGTCTCTCTCTCTCTGTCTCTCTCTGTGTCCCTCTCTCTCTGTGCGAGGTCCGTCCGGTGTCAAGCTGTGGAAGGAGCTGAGGATGACAGGAAGGCCATCTGTGCCAAGCTCTGTCACACTGTCTGTG